>APFE030878759.1:0-27344 GCA_000404065.3 Pinus taeda
TAAAAAATCTAAAAATAAAAAAGTAACTATACAAGACATTTAAATAATGTTGGATCATTAAAAAATTGTTCAAATAATGTTGGCTCATTAAAAAATTGCACGTGAAGAAATTGGATCCCACTTGGCTCATGTTAGATCCGTATTTAAGATGGATCTATATGTTTCCTAATGTACATGAATATTTCATAGGCTAAAAAGTAATAGAAGCTAAGTTATAGCAAAAGTACCAAGGTATCCTATTTGTTGTTGCTTTTTGGATCTTTCACAAACCCTAAATTCCATGTAGCATAACTCTAAAATTATAGTGAATCAAATTTGAACTTTGAAGCATATGTTTCCAATGATTTATCCTCACTATGGTTGAAGTTTCATTGTCTGAAATTTCCTATAAAAAAAAAATTGGAAATAATTCCAAATTGACCTGTTTGAAAATATTTTCATGAGCATTCATAAACCATAACTTAGAGCATATATCCAAAAGTATAGAAAACCAAGCTTTGAATTTGAAACAGATGTTTGTGGAGATTTCTCCTCATTATGTTACAAGTTTCGTTGTCTAAAACTTACCAGAAAAATATATAGATAAATCCGAGATTGACCCACTCAAAATTAATTTCAGGAGCATTCAAGAACTCTAACTTCCCTAGAGCATATATCCAAAAATATGGTGAACCAATATATGAAATTTAAACTATATGTTCCTTGATATTTCCCCTAGTATGATCCAATATTCACTGTCTAAAACCTCATAGAAAACAATTTATAGTGAAAATTCAAAGATACTCTATCTGACGCCACCAAACGCCGGGATCATGAGCTCTGGTACCAATTGTTAAGAACCTTACGCTTTAAAAATGATAAGAAATCAATTATTATAGTCATGTTCAAGGGAAAAACCTCTTTTTACAATGAATATAATGTACAAGACAAGATTTGATGATGTTAAGACTATGTCTCCTTAGTGTGTGTGTGTGTGTGTGTGTGTGTGAGACAAAGGGTATGATTGTAATAAAATGGGGCAATGAGAGGTTCTAGCCCACATAACAATATATAATAGCAATTTAAATGCTATCACTCAATTTCTAAGGCTTAATTAAGTGTTTTAGGTTAACAAGGAGCTAATATAGGGCTTCAAAGAGATAGTCATAACTTAGTCTTGAAAGTAGTGAAAATATTATCTTCTCAATGGATTATAGGAAATGAAAATAAAGATAAGGGAACCAGAAATTATTGGTGAATATAAAAATGGATCCATAGTTACTCAAGTGATCTAGGTTTCTTAGTATCCATGTGCTCTTCTTCTAAAGTGTCCCATTGAGCAAAAAGATCTTTGCATTTGTCACTATAAGGGAACTTGTGTTGATCCATAAAAACACTTATATTATCCTTAATATCCTTAAAACGTTGAGTATATTTTGTTGGAGACAAAATTTCTGGAAAAATTGTGCGTGGAGAAACGGCAATGTCATGTTTCAGGTAAACACTTAACCCATCTTCAAGGACCACAAGATTTAAAATTCATGGTGAAGAGAGTGAAATATTAGTTAATTTAAAGAGGATTAGGGTTAACTAGCCGTTGGTGGAAAATTTAATTAATTATTAAAAGGAGGGTTTTGAATATTTATTCATAAATAATTTAGTTTTAATTAAATTTAAAAGTTGAACATCAAATAAATTGGAAAAATAATTAGTAATAAACTAATAAATTAAAAATAAGATGGATAAGACCAACAAAGGAAAGATCATAAATAATTATTAAATAATTATTGAGTAATTAATGAGATTATTATAATGATCAAAATGTATACAACAAAACTCTTAAAATAATGAGTCATTGGAGGAAAATAATTTTATACTAAGTAAGTTTAATTTTATGTATTCATGAATAATTTAAATAAATTTTATAGGTTTTATGAAAAGGAAATTAGAATTAAATTAGATTAAAATTAGAAAAAGGTGGAAGGCTGAGAAAGAAAATCTTCAGGAAATAAATTATTAAGTAATTAAGGAGATTATTTAGAATGATAAATAATAATTATATATAAGATTATCATAATAATTAGTTTTAGAAGAAAAATTTTAAAGGTTTTGAATATGTGATTCTAAATAATTTAAATAAATTAAAGTTAATACATTATAATTTGAAGAATGGAAATTAATAATAAATTAAAAATTTTATTCAAAAGAAACCTCATAAATAAGTTATTCAGTAATAAGGAATATAATAAATATAATAATATAAAAAGAAATATCATAAAATTTGTTTTTGTGTTTGTGTTGTTGTAATATTAGGTTATATTAATAGTACTAAATTTAGTTATTAATATTATTGGTATTAGATCATAGTTTTATATTATATTTCATATTATTGATTCATATCAATAGATTGTATTAATTGAAATTGATATACTAATATTATAATCAATAGATAGGGAGAGAAAGGACTCTTAATTAAAAGATTAAAAAAATAAAGAATATCTTTTGATTAAGAGTTCATTCTCTTTCTACTTATGGATTATAATATTATTATATTAATTCAAAATAATACAATTTATTCATATGATCCAACACTATGAAATATAATATAATATTATGATTTAGTACTAATAATAATAATGGTGCTAGATATCCCAGATGCGGGTGACAATTAAGGACAGTAAGGTGGAGACCAACTGGGCTGGCATGTGGCGAGACCACATGGCCTCCCGCAGGTTGGCACAGTGGTCCAGAAATGGCATTTAAAATTGCCATAAATGTACCTTATGTGAGCGGTACCTCCATTATGTTAACCGCCATCAACCTCGGCTCAAAGCAAACATGAATTCTCGGGAGAATTTCACCTCTGCTTTTGCCTATCAACCTCTGCAACCTCTACCTCTATAATGCCTCTGCCCTCAAGCTGCGATTGCACCTAGCTCCCGCACAACCACAGGGAGACGCTGCAATCTCCTTTGTTGTATTTATTTCGGCTCAGGCATCCACTTCACCCATAGCCTAGATTGTCATTTCATTTTCCCTTCATACCTGACTACTCATCCTTCTACTGAGCAGTCCACTAGCTCCACTATGACGTTACAACCCATCGTGCACAATTCTGGACGAAATTTGCAAACACCAACAGACAACATGGTGCGCCACCGTATGCGTAGCTACAGGGGTGGTAGTCGAGGAGGCTTGAGTCACTCCCAACACTCTCCTTCCTCGAATACCACTCCCTCTCTAGCTGAGAAAATCCTAGGTCATTACCCAAATATGTGCGATGGTAGAGGTCACCTCCACTCAGTAGCCTCTACCTCACCTCCCAGAAGTTTCCCCTCCATTTCTGCCCCAACTCCTAGAGGCACTCCACCCACTCCTCAATTGCATTCCCAATGCCCAATTCAACTTCCGTTCCACCCTGAACAAGCCCCTCATTACGGCCACCATCATCATACGCTTTCATGAGGAAGATCGAAGCTCTAAGGAACAAGCCACCGAGGCTAGTGGACACACCATTGTAATTCGGGAGCGTGGAACAATGGGGGGTGGCAGCACCAAAGAAATTGGGATTCCACACATTGCTGGTGGTGGGAGCACCACTGCAAGTTGCAGCCACACCCAAGACAAATAGGAACTGGCTCAGACGAGCCTTCAAGGTTCAGGGGAGTGAAGCTAGGAGTAGCAGACTAGATGCGAAGGGAAGGAGGTGAGCGAGGCTCCGCAAACAAGCTGGGTAATGGATGAATATTGTTGTCTCATCGAGGAAGAACACCTGGCTTTGCAGGCTGGCAACACGAAGACATCGCGGCTAGCAAGTGGTGACATGGAGGAGTACAGGTGCTTCATTGTGGAGGAACACCCTCCGTCGCCACCACATCCCTAGCCTGCCACCTTGATGTCTACCACTCAACATGCTACATGTCTCAGGTTTCTGGGACTCTGTTTTTTTTATAGCTTTTTTGTTTTCAATAGGGTTTTGGTGAAAAAAAAATGAGTTTTTCAGCTCTTTGGTCGATTTTTTCTTTTTGCCTCATTAGATACAATGATACCAAACTCGATGCTTTACTAGTTTCCCCTGTGTGGGCAACAAACTCATTCTCTGAACTCTTTTCTGTTACGGACTGGTTTCCCTTCTAGGCAGTTTAGATCCAAAGTTTACTGGTTGATGTCATTCCTCTAGCATAGTTAAGTATAGGCTCTAGCCTCAGTGTATGATATCTTTTTTCATTAATAGAATTAGTATAACTTCGAAAAAAGAAATTAGTGGTGCTAGATAAACAATATTTATTACTATAAATAATAATTTACCTAATTAATAATCCTACTATAATAATAATAATAATAATTTTATTAGGATACTTTTTATTATTATCTTATCTTCTTAAATTATTCAAATATTATTATGACCTTTGTTTTCTCAGTCTTTACTCACCTTATTTTAATTTATTCTTATTATTAAATTTTTCTTTCAAATTTATTTGAATGTTCAACATTTAAATTAGTTATGAACTAGCATAGATCCATCTTAAATACAGATGTAGCATGAGCTAAGAGGATCCAATTTCTTCACGTGAATTTTTTTTTATGAGCCAACATTATTTGTACAAATTTTTTTATGAGCCAACATTATTTAAATGTCTTGTATAGTTATTTTTTTTTTTTAGATTTTTCGAAATTTTTATTTTGGCCGACACGATGACAGACGAACAAGGTTACACATCAAACTAGGATGTAGAATGAGCATCTTGGCTCAATAACCATTCAAAACGTTTTAACAATTAATTATTTTTTCTTCGAGCAACTAGCTATTATAATGTTTTTGTTGTAAATATTTTTATCATTATAAAAATTTCCTTAATTACTTAATAGAGATTTATTAATTATGCATGATCTTTCTTTTCTCCTTCTTACCCACCCTTATTTTTAAATCATTATTTTTATTAGTGAGATTGTCTTTCGGATTAATCACATCATTAGAGATGTGATTGATCTGAAAATGAAGTGATTAATCCGAAAGACAATATCAATATCAATATGGATCACAAGAGTTTGAGATCTAGCATTATTGTTTTATTCTTAATTCTTTCTTCCAGCTTATTTGGGTGTTCAACCTTTAAATTTATTTCAATTAGAATAAATGTTCAAAATCTTTTAATTAATTGATTATTTTTTGCTCCAAAGACTAATTATTATCATATCTTTGTTATATATATATATATATGTGTGTGTGTGTGTGTGTGTGTATATATGTAATAATCCCCTTAACTACTAAATAATTATTTATGACCTTTTTGAACCCAACTTATTTTTGATTTTTTAATTTATTATTATTTCTATTATTCTAATTTTTGAATGTCAAATCTTTAAATTTATTTAAATTAAATTATTTATGAACAAACATTCAAAACACTTTTAAACTAATTGATTATTTTTTCCTCAAACTATTAATTAACCCTAAACCTATTTAAATTAAGTTATCTTTCTCTCTCTTCACCATGAATTTTCAAGCTTATGGATAATCTGAAATGTCGGACATTGCAGTTTCTTTGCACAAAGTTTTTTCCAGAAATTTTGTCTCAACATAAATTCAAATTGTGAAAATTTTCACTCTAAAATTCAATATACTTGTCGATTTTGGCATCAACTCTTCCGGTTTATTAGTGATTATGATCTCGTTAACTGTGAAATTCTGCAAGTGCTCACATTTGGTTCAATTAATCCACATCATGTCTTGTTGGTTCTCATCAATGATATGGTTGAAATTTGTTGCAACTTCTTGGAAAGGTTAAAAATATGTAGCCATCCTCAATGATAGAAAATGGAGGTCAGTCATTCTTTGATTAACCTTGTTTTAGGTCCTTTGGAATGATGATCATTCATCCTCCATATTTTCAATTGGTTTCTTTGCAAGTTTCACCCAGTGTCAAGAAGCTACACTCATTCGGTTTAACTTGTCCTTAGTTAAAAGGGTAATCTTGTGTTCCTCACCCCCCTTAGCCTTTCAAATTTCCCTAGTAATTTTTGTTTGGCTCAGGGTCTTAGAAACTCTTGCTTTCCAATGCTATACTTCCTTATTTGCAACAAATAGATATAGGATTTCTTCTTCAACGTCTAGCACCTTTTGTAGAAGAGCATCATGAGCTTTCCAACATTTGTGGTGTTCTTCGATAAGGTCCCCTACTATATTTGTAGTACCCAATTTTTCTTTCTATTACTACACTTGATGTTAGAGAGATGTCACCTCTTTTTTATCCTTTTCCAACTCTCTTTCCTCTTATGTGGCTTTGTTTAATGAAGCATGGGAGATGGCTATTCCAACTAATACTAAATCAATGGTCCATGCCCTCTTGATATCAAGTACGACCTCTTCTGAAATGTAGACCATGCTAGTATCCACAATGATTTTCCTTTTCTTTTATATTCTCCTAATGATATACTTTCTTTTACCTATTTTAATTAATAGATTCAAAGTCAACAACATCATTAACAGGTTGTGGTATGGCTTGATCTCACTATGATAAAATATTTTATAGGCTACCCTGTGCATGAAGGGGTTTCATTGTAGTCCCTTGCTTTGATTTTTGTTTTGATCTTCTGTAGTCATTTGTCCATTTGTACAAGTTTTATTTCTGGTTACAGACTAATCCTTAGTCTCTTTGAAAGATATTTTCATTTTAGGTGATTCTTGAGAGCCTTGGATATTAGTGACTTCATCATTAAGAATTTCTACGATGTCTTGAGTTTTCTTGGTGGTAGTTGTTTCATCATCCTTAGTGGAGATGATTTCCTTAACTGGAACTTCTCCTTGATCTCCTAAAATATTTTTCTATCCATCCTTCCGTGAAGCATCAGTTTTTGTGGGGTGCTCATTTACAATTGGGGTTCTAGTTATTTTTTTCATTTCTTCTTTAGTAAGGTCAATGACATCTTTTAGTATGATAGGTTATGGGTGCTCAAATTGGAGTCTATTTAGTGCTCATCCAACACCTTGTTTAGTACTTTTTTTCCATTTTTGTACCACCTCATCACTTAGTTTTCCCATAAAGATGATTTTTTTATCAAGTTACAATTATCTTCCAATTATTTCCTTTTCATGTTCATTCTTATGTATTTAGGAAGGAAGTTTCCTTTTTATGCTAATCAGTGAAAATTCATAAGAATAACTTCAGGAAGATTCATACAAATATCCTTGAAACAAACATAATGGACAATTGTTGCAATACTCTTTGTGTCATTGCAATACCTTTAGGTTGCAGTAATACCCCTATATTCTAGCAAGACAAAATGCAAGTGACAAAGTTACTATGTTGTTACAACATAACCATAGTGCTTGTGTTGCAACTCCAGCTATTGCAACACAACATAATTCATTGTTGCAACACAATTGATGCGACATGCTAGAGTGTGAATGTTGTAACTCCATTGTTATAACAAAACATAGTTCAGTGCCACAAGGTTGATGTTAGAACATGTCCATATTCATATGTTATAACACCTTAATAGTTGATTGTTAAGGATAACTGTTGCAACTCCTAGATAGCTATTATAATGTAGCATCAGTCAACCCCTAGCCATACAATTGTCATCAACAGATTACCCAACAATAGATTGGTCATTTAATTACCCAACATAGGAAGTGACAAGAGGTAGTTGGTTTCTCAATCAAGAAATGTTGATGATGGTGAATGATTGACCAAACTGGCACCTATCATAATAACTAAATGAGTTATCATTTGTTTAAGTTTTGTAATTTTTGGTGAAATTGTTATAATAAAGAAGGAATATCTTAAGAATTTCAATATTCTCATGGATATCCCTTGATCCTTTGATTACATTAATACTATTTAAAGCATTGTGTAAAAACAACCTGCTCTACTTGAGACGGGGGAAGATGATTGATTGTAATTTTTATTTTGAATTTATAACAATACAAAGCTTGTGGTTATATTCAATTTCCCTTATGCTATATGCATATGATGTGTTGATAATTTAGGCACTCTACTATTTTATAATCAATGCCTCGCCTTAGGAGGTAGGGACCCCTCCTGAGTCAAGAATTGCTTGTAATTATATAGAGTATATTTAAGTTTATTTACTTAATTTGTTTCTTAATGTTGTTGCAACTCATTAATTTGATAAGAAAATACTAAGTGCCTAGATATTGTGCTTCACTTACTCTATTTTCCCATATTTACAGTGTTACATTTAATACATCTAGTTGGATTGGATTTTATATGTACAATTTTTCATCATTTCACATTTTATATACATATTTATCGAGATCATCATAAACCTTGAGCAAGTCACCACTTTCTTTCTTGTGTTATTTAATTTTGTGTGTATTCTTTATTTCTTCCTATGTGGTTTGATTTACTTATGGGGGTTGCAACATTAAGCTTTCTATGTCCACTAGGTATAAGGGTACCATTTCCTTTCCTACAAAAGTAGATTAGTTATTCTATTTTTGTTGGGGGTTACAATGTTAAGCTTCTTCCTAAGCCTACTATGTAGAATTGCATCATTTTCTTTCCTACAAAAGTAGATTAGTTATTCTATGTAACACCCCCTCCCAAGTCTACTCAAAGTAACCATGCCAACCGGGGTAAACATGAGGAGAGATGATGCAATGATCAAATTCAACCTCCTATGTCACCTTAAGGAAGTGAAATCGATGGAACATCATATACAGTCATCCAACATCATCAACAGAACCCTCAAGAGACAAGTCATCCACTCAGACATCCTGTCCTTGGGTCCCACTATTATTTTGTAGCTCTTAGACCATAGTTTCTCTCATGCCATGGGCAAGGGAGTGACCAGAAACCCAAAGTCGCTCTCATAGGCATGCTTACCAACATCTGTGGACCAAAATTTCTAGTTTTGTACCAACGACCCTAAGATTTAAGCCACTTTTCTAGCCCAGAATCCTAGCCTCTACCCATAACTTGTTGTAACTTCCATAATTAATTAAAAAAATACTAACGATGTTGATCAATCAAAAATCACCCTCAAGACTAGGGCTGAGGATCCCCAACTGGGACTGACATTCTGTGAAACACTTGGCATCAATGCAACCTATAGGTTTAGGATACAAGGTAGATCATAAACGATTGAAACAACTTATGAAACATAACCAGAAGGATTACCTACTTCTCCATTGAACTACTACATCATTAATTAGGTCTTACATCCATTCATTTAACATTTACAAGTAAATATATAAATAACCATGACATAAACCAATCATTTAACCATGCTTATAACCAACATAAAACCATATAAATATCATAGATATGACAACCATTAAATCTACATATAAATCAATTCAAAAGTAAGAGAACTTAGCTTTTATTAATCATAGGAAAATCTGACCAGGTTTTGGACTTCCATGTACCACCCAACCATAAACATGGTTCAATCAAATCTCTCTTTCATCTAGTTACCCTTGTGCCATATTCCAGGCATGAATGTGGCATCTCATAGAAAAACCAATGGAATCCAGAGGTTAAACGACCTCCACGCTTATCAAACCATGATCACACCAAAATGGTGCTCCGATTAGAACCGAACTAAACTTGGAATGCCATCCGGAATCCATCATTATCCTTGAGGAATTTTTCGTCTCCTTATCTCTTAGGATTTACCACAATCCAAACACGGATCACTAGGCCCTAAACTAAGACTACTCCCTTAGGCTTTACCATGTATCCCACCAAAATCGATCAAGGGATTCCTAGGCCTTTGGGAATGAACCTTGAGACCACCTCTACCCTGGATTCCGAAATCCATCTGGTAAACCAAAGCTCAAAAATCAAAATAAACATTCCAACATACCATGTCATCTAGAAAAAGGAAAGGCTAGGTTGAAAACCACTATCATAACCCAACAAAACCATGCCATCGACAACAATAGAACCATACACCAACATACAAAGCCATGCATGTCCAAACCATCTAAGAAATCACACATGCAAAAGTTTACTTGCAAGTATTCCTAGTAAAGCTGCTTGATCCAGCTTTTCTTCCCTTGATCCTTTCTTTCTTTTCCTTTCCTTTCCTTTCTTTTCGTTTCCTTACTCCAAACTAGAGTTCCCCAAGAAACCTCTAAGTGACCAAGAGAATGAGAGAAAGAGAGAGAATAATGAGATAACTCCAAACTTGAACTGAAAAAAGGTTACCAACTAATCCTCAGAAGCCTTTTTATGAATGAGGCCTCTATTTTCTTCATTTTCCATTATTTTGCTTCAATTTCCTCTTCACATGCAACCTATGACCTTTCACCTTACTTTTCTCCTAATTTCCTTTATTTTCATAAACAAATGTGCCAAAAATGCCTTTTTTCCTTTTAATTCCTTTGCCTTAGCCTTTGCCAATTTTCCTTAGCCAAAACACACATCCAGTGATGCCCATCAGGATATAGTTTCCCAACATTCAGCTTGGAATACGTGTCCCTTACCCGTGATCTTATTTTTCCTTTATTAACTTTTATTACATGAACTTTTCATCAAGGTTGTTACAGAATCCTCCCTCTTGGGGAACACCATCCTCGGTGCTAAACCACACCAAGACATCAGCATAACCATTGAAAAGCAAACATACTACCTATGGAGCTTTATAACTTAGCTTGTTGCAATATTTTACAATGAAGAACCTGCTCAAAAGAAAAACCTCATGACACGATAAAAACCATACCGCTTATTGGAGCTTTATAACTTAGCTCATGGTAGTATTTACATCCATATAATAAAAATATCAAAACATCAGCAAAATATATTCCAAACATAACTAACATCAAACCAAAAATTCCTTTCCTCAACTGGAAAACAATGAAGGATATAAGGCCTGCACCTGATCCACCATCTCCCATATAGCTTCCTCAGGCCCAAAGTGTTTCCACTGCACTTTAACTTGCTCTATGGCTTTGTTCCTAAGCATGAGATGCTTCCATTGCAATATGCACTGAGGCTCTGGCTGGAACTCTCCTACCTGCTCCACCTAGAATACAAACCAATCAATAACATGGTCAACATCCTTCATGTACTTCTTAAGAAATGAAATATGGAAAAAATCATGGAATTTTATTGTTGGAGGCAGTGCAATTCGATATGCCATTGGTCAAATCCTCTCAAGGATCTTGAAAGGCCCAACGCCGTGGTGCCAACTTGGCACATGAACCAACCCTCAAAGAGTTTTTTTAGGCTTGATGCGCAAATACACATGCTCCCCAACCTAAAAATCTTTGAATACCCTGTGTTTATCTACGTAACTCTTTTTTCTATCCTATGTTTCTTTTAGATTCTTCTTTATAACCAACATTTCCTACTCCATGTCCATCAACATGTCTATTCCAATAAGTACCCTTTTTAAAGGATCACGCTAGGTGATGGAAGTGTTACAACTTCATCCATATTATGCCTCAAAAGGAATCATCCTCAGGGACTCTTGATAACCATAATCGTATCCAAACTCCACCAATGGTAGATACTCCTCCCATTTCCTCTATTCATGCATCACGTACATCCTCAGCATATCTTCCAAGATCATGTTGCACCTCTCTATCTGATTATCTATCTACATATGATAAGTTGTACTAAAGGCCAACTCTATACCCAAGCCTGCAAATAACTCCTTAAAAAACATGGAAGTGAACTTAGCATCCCTATCTGACACAATATTCTTTGGAACACCATGTAGTATCATTATCTCTCTGATGAACATCTGTCCTACCTCACCGGTTGAATATGTAGTCTTCACTGAAATGAAGTGAGCTACTTTTCTCAACTTGTCAACCACGACCATAATAGAATCATGTTGCCTCACTATCCTCAGAAGACCTATCATGAAATACATGGAAATGACCTCCCATTTCCATTCTAGAATCACAATAGGTTGTAGTAGACCACTTGGATGCTTGCATTCCACATTTACCTGCTGACTGTCTAAACATCTAGCCATGAACTTTGCCACTTCCTTCTTCATATTCGACCAATAGTAAAACTTCTTCACCATCATCAATGTCTTCTGATATCCTAGATGACCTGAGTAAAGTTTCACATGAAACTCCCTCAAGATAAGCTTCTTGAGCTCATTGCAATTCAACACATAGATCTTGTCTCAAGACCTCACCAAGCAGTATGTCGTGAGACGATAGTCTACGTCCTGATCCCCCCTACCTATACCTGCACCTAACATGTACCTATTCCTATGCTATGTTGTAACTTGTGCATGATTTCCATGTATTTGTCATCCCGGTGTCTTTCCTGCAAGATCCTATCCTGTAACTCTATCCCATAGGAGCTTATAGCCGATATATGGTTTACCTTTACATTCCTGCTAAGAGCATCTGCAACTTGGTTCTCCTTCCCTTTGATATATCTGATCTCGAAGTCAAACTCACTAAGGGGAGCCAACCATCTAGCTTACCTGGCATTTATATTTTTATGATCAAACAAATACCTCAACCCCTTGTGATCACTCATCAATGTAAACCTCCTACCCAAAAGATAACGTATCCACATCTTTGATGCATGTATAATCAGTGCTAGCTCAAGATCATGTGTTGGATTGTTTTGCTTGTGCTCATTCAGTTTCTGTGACTCATAGCACACTACCTATCCTTCTTGCATGAGAACTCCACCAAGTCCCTCGTGCAAGAATATGTACACACTACAAACTTTATGTCTGGATACGCAGTCTCTAGTACTGGTGCATGTGTCAACAACTACTTAAGCTTCTCAAAATTATCTTCACATTCTGCCGTCCATTGAAACTTCTTACCTTTTTGCTGCAATGATGTGATAGGATATGTAATACGTGAGAAGTTCCTAATGAACCTCATGTAGTAACCTACCAATCCCATGATGATCTCACCTCATCCACATTCTTAGGAGTTGCCCATTCCATGATGGCCCATATCTTTTTTGGATCTACTGTTATGCCTTCCTTGAGACAACATGTCCTAAGTAGTGTACCTTAATCTAAAAGAAGCTGCACTTGCTAATCTTAGCATACAATTGATGCTCTCTTAGCAATCTCAACACTATTGCTAAATGTTTGACATGTTCTTCCTCATTCTTAGAATATACTAGTATGTCATCAATGAATAAAATAACAAAATTGTCCAAATAAGGACACATCAGACTATTCATCAAACACATGAATGTAGCTAGAGCATTAGTCAAACTGAACGGAACAATGAAAAACTCATAGTGCCCATACTTGGTCCTGAACACAGTCTTAAAGATATCCTCTTCCTTGATGTGTAACTGATGGTATCCCGATCTCAATTTGATCTTAGAGAACATTGTTGCTCCCTTTATTTAATCAAACAAATAATCAATCCTCAGCAAAGGGTACCTTTTCTTGATCGTTACCTTGTTCAACTGCCTATAATCAATGCATAATCTAAGAGTACCATGTTTATTCTTCACGAAAAACATTGGTGTGCCCCAAGGTGATACACTGGGTCTCATGTATCTTTTGTCCAACATTTCCTTTAGCTGCAACTTCAATTCTACCAACTTAGATGTGCTCATCCTATAAGGTACTTTTGATGATGGAGTTTCCCCTAGCACCAAATCAATAGAAATGTCTACCTCCCTGTGAGGTGGAAACTCTATAATGTCCTCAGGGAATACATATTGAAACTGCTACAAAACTAGGTACCTTCTTAACGCCTTTTCATCCTCAACCTCCTTACCCTTGTTACTGGAAATGCATACTACAAACATCACACAACCTTTTCTACAACTGCGCTTAGCTTGAATAGTGGTAACCATCCTCACTAATGTAGGCTTATTCTTTCTGTACAAGGTGCCTTTTTCCCCACTATCATCGAGACACTCAATGGCCTTGTCAAAGAAATCCACTTTGGTTCTATGAAGGTATAACCAATCCATACCCAAAATCATACTATATGATCCCAATGCTAATACATTCAAATGTGTTGCTGTAGGCATACCATTTAACTCAAATTTACAACCTCTTACCCAATGGTGAACTCGCTTCTTTGTACCCGTAGCCAACTATACCAACCAAGATTTTGCATTCACTTATTTTCTCAAACCACACTTGTCCACCAAGTCAAGATTAATATAAATATAGTTAGATCCAGGATCAATCAAAATAGAAACAACTTGATCATAAAGCTTACTGTCCATCTCAATGATCGATGCCTGATGATTTGCCTGCCTGTTGTCCATAACTACATAAATCCGAGGAATGCTATGACCAACATCACCAACTGTATGCACCTCCTGATCACTGTATATTTGGGGTCTACTACCACTCTGATACTGTGGACAATCCCTCTTGCAACGATCCTTACCATCTATCCAACACTGTAATGGTTCCCTACCACTGCCTCTAACCTACTACTCTCCATGTCCCTTCTCAACTATATTGAATCTCTTGTAAGGAATTGTATTTCTCATTTGCATCTTGAGGTCTTCCTCACTTTGGTGGTCATTTTCCTTTAGCTTTGTCGTTTCTTTTCAAACATGCTTCGGCTCAACTTTGTGCTTCAACTGCTCATAACAATGCTTCAACTTTTGAATGGCCTCCTCCAACGATCTAGGCTCATCGAACTCAATCCGGTCTTTGTATGCAAATGGAAATCCACTAATGAATCTTTGGACCTTGGACTTCTCCCCTCTGAGGTAAGGCACATATCTCAACATCTCCAAAAATCTACTAGTATACTCCTTATTTGTCATAGAACCCATCCCAACTCATAAAACTTAGCTTTGTCATCATAATACCTCTCAGAGAAGTAATTCTTCTTGAGGAGCCTTTCATATGCATGCCAAATCAAATCATCCTCATGTATGTCCTTGACATTCTTCACATCTTCCCACCAAATATTTGCTTCACCTTTGAGACTAAAAAGCGTTATCCTTACTTTCATGTTTTCTAAGTAATCATGCAATCTAAATAATTTCCTCATGCAAAGAAACAAAGCCTCCACATCTTGTGATTTTTTCATCTCTCCATCAAAGGTAAGTGTCTTTTCCTTCTTGAACTCATCTGAAAAGTATCCCCTATCATTCCTCTTGTATAGATGATAATTATGACAATCATGATGTTTATCAAAACTAAAACTAGAGTAATCCTTGTGTTTGTCACCCCTCCTATTTGGAGTATCCAACATCCTGCCATCTTTGATAGTGTCAAATATATCTAACCTATGTCTACAATGAGGCAGGCTGCCATATGCCCCATTAGTTCTTTCCTCATGTCCGTGGTTGATCCGAAGAGGTCCTTGTTACTGCAAATATGACAAACTATGAAGTAATATTACATTCACCTCTACTTGTTTCTCTCGTGCCTGCATGATTTTGTAATTGTCTTCTTTGTAACTCCTTATTTCTTCCTTTAGGCTTCTCAATTTGTCTTCCAAGTCAAAAGAGTACTCCACACCATGTTCCCTGTTTGACTCATAGGGAGATTCTCTGTAGTCTACCACCTTGCTAGCCATCTAATCTCTTTATTGCAAGGCATACTATGTTAACTAAAACAAATCACCATAAATCAACATATCATATCATAACTCGGGGAGGATACCTTGTTTGTAAGATCATCATATCAACATGATGGATGTACAACATAACCATAATAACATATAGACATATATCAATAAGTGAATAAACACATAACCACCATACTAACTAGGGTCTAGTCATCAATGCAAGGCCATATCTATAATGCATGTTATGACCTCATGCATGACAACAACCATTACTCTAGTATACACATTGCCTCATGCAACTATCCTCCTACATGAGAAATGCCTAATCAATTACACATACGCATAACCACATCTGGTTGAGCATGAGTGATCAATTCTTGTAATCAACCTACAATACTGATGCATGTAATCAAATAACAAAGAATGCAAACCAATGCACAAGGATGTAATCAAGCTGCATATAATTGTATAGCCAGTCATATAATCATCATGATGTGTTCCATAAAATCGACATCAAGTTCCTCATGATAACCTTATTACTACCATGATCAATATGATGCAATGAAACAAGCATATCGAACGTAAATGTAGGAGCCACACATGCAACTGACATGCATGCATGAATAACACATTCACCCATATCTATATCACTAGTTATGACCCAAAGAGAGTACAACAATGCTATGACACCAATCTGTAACACCCCCTCCCAGGCCTACCCAAAGTAACCATGCCAACCGGGGTAAACATGAGGAGAGATGTTACTACGATCAAATTCGAACTTCTATGTCACCTTAAGGAAGTGGAATCGATAGAACATCACATACAATCATCCAACATAATCAACAGAACCCTCAGAAGACAAGTTAGCCACTCAGACAACCTGTACCTGGGTCCCATTGTTATTCTGCAACGCTTAGGCCATAGTCGCTCTCATGTTATGGGCTAGGGAGCAACCAGAAACCAAAAGTCCTTCTCATAGGCCTACATGCTAGTGATTGTGGACCAAAATTTCTAGTTCAATACCAGTGACCTTGAGATTTAAGCCACTTTTCTAGCCCAAAATCCTGGACTCTACCGAGAACTTGTTGTAACTTCCAAAATTCATTAAAAACATAATAACAATGCTAATCAATCAAAAATCACCGTCAATACTAGGCCTGAGGATCCAAACCGGGATTGACATTCTATCAAACACTTGGCACCAGTGCAACTTACATGTATAGGATACAAGACAGAGCATAAACAATTGAAACAACTTATGAAACATGGCTAGAAGGATCACCTCCTTCTCCATTGAACTACTACATCATCAATTAGGTCTTGCATCCATCCATATAATAGTTACAAGTAAATATATAAATAACCATGACATAAACTATCCTTTCAACCATGATTATAACCAACATAAAACCATATAAATATTAGAGATATGACAACAATTAAATCGACATATAAATCAGTGCAAAAGTAAGAGAACTTAGCTTTTATTAATCCTAGGCAACTTCGACCAAGTTCGGGGCTTCCATGTACCACTCGACCATAGACATGGCTGAACGAAATCTCTCTTTCAGCCAGACACCCTCATGCCATATTCCAAGCATGAATGTGGGATCTCATAGAACAACCAAGGGAATCCAAAGGTTAAGCTACCTTCACCCTCATCAAACTGTGATCACACCAAAACTAGTGCTCTGATCACAACTGAATAGAAATTGGAATGCCCTCCAGAATCCATCATTATCCTTGAGGAATTTTCTTTCTCCTTATCTCTTAGGCTTTACCGCAATCCAAACCCATATCACTAGGCCCTAAACTGAGACTACTCCCTCAGGTTTACCATGTATCCTACCAAAATCAGTCAAGGGTTTCCTAGGCCTTTGAGAATGAACCTTGAGACCACCTCTGCCTTGGATTCCTGTATCCATCTGGCAAACCAAAGCTCAAAAACTGAAATAAACATCTCAACATACCATGGCATCTGAAAAAAGGCAAGGCTAAGCTAAAAATCATTGTCATAACTCAAAAAAACCATGCCACTGACATCAAGAGAACCATACGTCAACATGAAAATCCATGCATGTCCAAACTAGCTAGGAAATCACACATGCAAAAGGTTACCTTCAAGTATTCCTACTAAAGTTTCTTGATCCTGCTTTCCTTTCCTTGATCCTTGCCTGCTTTTCCCTTGTTTTGCTTGTTTTTCCTTTCCTTGCTCCAAACTAGAGTGCTCCAAGAAAACTTTAATTGACCAAGAGAGTGAGAGAGAGAGAGAATAATGAACTCCAAACTTAAACTAACAAAAGGTTACCAACTAATCCTCATAATCCTTTTTATGAATGAGGCCTCTATTTTCTTCATTTTCCATTATTTTCCTTCAATTTCCTCTTCACATGCAACATGTGACCTTTCACCTTACTTTTCTCCTAATTTCCTTTATTTTCATAAATAAATGTGCCCAAAATGCCTTTTCTCCTTTTAATACCTTAGCCTTTGCCAATTTTCCTTGGCCAAAACATACATCCAGTGATGCCCACTAAGATATATTTTCCCAACATTCAACTTGGAATACGTGTCCCTTACTTGTGGTCTTATTTTTCCTTTATTAACATTTATTACATAATTTTTTCACGAGGAGTGTTACATTCTAATTGTGTTGGGGGTTATAGAATTAAGTTTCCTAAGCCCACTATGGAGAGGTGTGTTATTTCAATTATGAAAGTGTCAGCTTGAAATTCCCACACATGTGGTTTTCTTTCCTTCGTGGCTTACAAAAGAACATTAATATCTTGCTATGTACCCCTCTCTAAGAATATTACAACTTCATTGCTAGTTAACAAATTGTATTAGCATATACAATGTATAGAAGTTTGCAAGTTCCATATGAACACCAGATTGATAATTAAATGACAATTTCTCAATTATCTACTAAGAAATTAGAAGGTAATTGAAAAACTCATCACTTTTTGTGTCGTTGTCAAGGAAATATAAATTGTATGATCATTGTTTTGTTTCTTGATTAGTCAATATATTTATTTTAATTAACTGATATGATGTGTTTCATTCAAGTTTTTCTTTATAATAATTTGTTTTAGAAAGAATGATTTTTTCATTTTCCATAAACAGAGTTAGGGACCAACAAGGTAGACTCATTAGCTCCACTAAAAATCCCCACAATACTAACAATGCAAGGCAATATCAAGAGGAAAAGGGGCATAATAAGTTGAATTATTTAACTCCTACATCAAGCTCCCTTATCAAGAAGAAACCTGAATACTCTATTGAGGGACCTAAAATTGTACAAGCCTCATATGTTACACATACAAAAATATTTTTCCATGAAGGTCTGTTAAATGAGTAGTTCCACTCCGAAGAGTTAATTTTTCCTAACTCTTCCAAAGCACCTTCAGAAGATGAGGACATTTTTCAAGAAAAGGCAACACATGAGATTGTCAAAGAAGAGACATCCTCCTTTGAATTTTTTATTTGGGATTCAGATGAAGAGATCAATATGAAGAACCATTAAATGTTATATAAGCACCATGATAACCCTAAAACCCTTATTAATCCCTAAACATTAGGTGATTACATTTCTATTGTTATTTTTATGTAGGCTAAAACCCCTCATGGTCTCATTTTATTATAATTCTACCCCTTGTCACTTATATATATACAAAAGAGACCTAGTTTTAGGAGCATCAAATATTGTCTTGTACATTATATTATTTGTAAAAGAGGTTTCCCTCTCGAAGAGGACTATAATTATTGGTTTCTTATCAATTTTAAGGCAGAAGCCTAATCATAACATTTGGTAAGTTCCATAATATTAAGCTAAATATGGGGGGGTATTTGTTGATTAGTCCCATGATTGAAATCCAAATGGGTGGTGCTAACATTGTACTAGGGCTCCAGTGGTTACACTCATTGGCAATAGTGGCTCTTAATTTTCATGATATTTTCATGTTATTTCTCTTAGAAGGAAATGAAATTGAGCATAGAGGTATCCAAGGGAAACACAGTAAAGTGATAAGCTCTAAAAGCATGAAATTTTTTATAAAAAAGGAATACCAAGGTGTAATTGCACAATTGTTTTCATTACATGTTCAAACATTTATATCCTCTGCTCCAATGGATCTCCAAAAATTTATCAACAA
Source organism: Pinus taeda (assembly GCA_000404065.3). Classification (NCBI taxonomy): domain Eukaryota; kingdom Viridiplantae; phylum Streptophyta; class Pinopsida; order Pinales; family Pinaceae; genus Pinus; species Pinus taeda. The sequence goes on from APFE030878759.1 coordinate 19,600, forward strand.
TCATTCTAAGGTATTTCATGAAATTCTTAAGGGTATTCCACCTGTCTGAGGTCATGACCATGCTATTCATTTGCAACCTAGAAGTGAACCACATAACATTAGGCCTTGCAGGCATCCACATGCACAAAAGAGTGAGACTGAGAAAATGGTTTAAGAAATGTTATAGATGGGCATCATTCAACCTAGCCAAAGAAATTTCTCTTCACCAGTGGTTCATGGCATATGTGCCCAGATTGCTAAAAAATCAACAAAATGACAATCATAGATAAATTTCATATTCTTGTCATTGATTTATAATTTATTAGATGAATTTCATGAATCAATTTTATTTACTAAGTTGAATCTTCATTCTAGATATCATCAAATTAGAATGGGGTGAGAAGAAATTCCCAAAACAACCTTTAGAACACATGAAGTTCATTATGTTTCTTGGTTATGTCATTTCTACTTACACATGCACCTTCAACATTTCAAAGCTTGATGAATTATATTTTCAAACCCTTCCTAAAAAAATTGTGTTATTATTTTTTGATGACATAATAATCTACAACAAATCTTTGTAAGAGCATGTATCACATGTTGACAAGGCCTTGACACTATTGGGAGGGCAAAAACAATATGAAAATCCTTCCAAGTTTGCCTTTGGGGTTCAAGCAGTGGAATGTTTGGGTCATATTGTATCACATGAGGGTGTCACGATGGATCCTAAACAAATCAATAATATGAGGGAATGACCAATCCCAATACCTTGAAGAAACTTAGAGGATTCTTAAGATTGACAAGATATTGCCACAAGTTTTTCAGGAATTATCATTAAATAACAGAACCTATAACAACATTATTGAATAAGGAATCACTTTCTTGGACTAAAGAAGCAACCAAAAATTTTGAAGAACTTAAATAAGCTATGTGTGCAACTCATGCCTTGGTGACACCTAACTTCACAAAAATCTTCATTGTGGAGTGAGATGCCTCAACCCATCACATTGGTGTAGTTTTTATGTAAGAAGGAAGGTACCTTGCCTCTGAAAGTAGCGAACGTAAAGGAAATAACTTACTCAAACCTATCTGAGAAAAAAAATGTTGGTCATACTATATGCAATTAAGAAATGGCTCCAATACTTAATAGGAAGACACTTCAATGTAAAAATAGATCATGATAGTCTGAAGTTCTTCTTGGAGAAAATACTACCTTCATAAGAGCAACAAAAGTGGGTCACTAATATGTTGAGTTATCAATTTTAAATTATCTACAAAAAGGGAAAACAAAATATTGTGCCAGATGCACTCTCGATCAAAAAGGAAGACACAAATGGTTTACTATGTGCTATTTCCATTCCACAATCTAACTAGGTGGAAGAAGAAAGAATATAATGGCAATTAGATGAAAACATATGCAAGATCATTCAATAGCTAAAAGAGTACCCCCATGCAGTAGAAAAATTTATGTGGAAAAATGATTTGTTATGGTATCAAGATCACTTATACCTATGTAAGAATTCTTAGCTCAAATAGAAGGTCCTTTTGGAATTACACACTTCTCCTATGGGAGGACATTCGAGGTTCTAAAAGACATACCACAGGATCAATAAAGAATTTTTTTTTTTCAAGATCTTAAAGAAAATGTGCAAAAGTTTGTGGTGGCATGTGTGATATGACAATAAAATAAGGGAGAGACTATCAAGACCTTAGGGCTCCTTTAGCCATAGCCATACCAAGCTAGTGTTGGGAAGAAGTTTCAATGGATTTTATTACAATTTTACCCAAATATGAAGGAAAGAGTGTCATATGGAAATGTAAGATCAAATGAGAAAGTATGCCCATTTTTTCTCTCTTTCTCATCCTTTTAAAGCAAGAGCTAGGATAGAAGCATTCATGGAAAATTATCTAGTAGAAAGATTATTGTAAGTGAAAGAGATACAATTTTCATTGGAAAGTTTGGACTGAATTATTTTCTTCTTTGTGTACTAATCTTCCTCACAACTCATCTTACCATCCTCAGTCTGATTGGAAAAATGAGATTGTGAATAAATGTTTAGAATGAAATCTATGTCGCTTTGTGTAAGATAAACAAACACAATGATTCAAATGGTTGGCCTTGGTAGAATGGTGGTACAACACATCCTTCCATACCTTGTCAAAAATGTCACCATTTATGGCACTTTATGGATATCATTCTCCATCCATCTCATCACCCTTGAAAGGGACTATAAAGGCTCAAGCCGTAGAGGAGCACATACAACATTGATAAGAGGTTCTCAAGCTATTGAAATACAACTTGGTTATGGCAAAAAATAGGCTAAAACAACAAGCAAATCAACATTGTAGTGAAAGGGAATTTGAAGTGTGGGATTGAGTATTTGTGAGGTACAACCATATAAACACATGTCCCTCAAGAAACAAAAGGACAATAAATTAGCACCAGGGTATTATGGCCCCTATAAATTGTTGTAGAGGATTGGAAGTATGACTTACAAATTAGAGTTGCCTGCATCTTCACGTGTATATCCAATCTTCCAAGTTTCTTTCTTAAAGAAGGTAATTAGTGACAAGACCCCAATATAGACTATTCTTCCAAAGATTAATGAAAAGGTGAAAATAATACTAGAACTAGAAATAATTTTGGAAACAAGGACTCAACAACTGAAAAATAGAGCAATCACTGAGTACTTCATCAAACAGAAGAATTTACTAGTGGAAGAAGTGACATGGGAAGATGAGTTGTTCATACAGAAACACCCACAAATAGACAAGTATTAAGGACAACACTTATTTGAAGGGGGGGGTATGTTAATCCCTATATGAGCCCCATTTTAACCCTAAAATCCCTTATTTATCCCTAGATATTGAGCGATTACATTTCTATTGTTATATTGTTATGTAGGCTAGAACCCCTTATGGTCCCATTTTATTTTAATTCTACCTTTTGTCTCGTATATATATATATATATACTAAGAAGACCTAGTCCTAGGAGCATTAAGTATTTTCTTGTACATTTTATTCACTATAAAATAAGGTTTCCCCCTTTAAGAGGACTGCAATTATTGGTTTTAACCATTTTTAAGGTGCAAGGATTCTAACAAGAACATCCTTCACTCAACCTTTCCTAACTTCCATGGCTTATCAAAAGAGGATCCTAACTCCTTCCTATTTGAATTTTATGTTCTCTGTAGATGTTATGACTATGTAATGGATGCCTAAAAATTGAAACTCTTTCCTGCTAAAGCAAAGAATGTTGCTCTATGATGGTTCTTGGGCCTTGGTAGAGACAACATCCACACTTGGGCACAAATGAAATAGAAATTCCTAGAAAGTATAAAGATTATTGTAAAGGCAAAGAAAGGAGGGATGAAGTCCTTAGAATGAACCAACAAGAAGAAGAAAGTCTTGAAGGCTACATTAAAAAACTACAATTTGCAATGGTCAAGACAAGGAGATTTGGCTCCTCAGACACTATAAGTCTTGTTACTACAAGGAATCCTATATTATTGTATTGAAATTCTGAAATTGATGGTTGGAAGAGATGTCTACAAACAATCACATGATATTATCATGGAGTTGCATTAGATATATTTGATAGATACTTCAAATATTGGTAGAGGACCAAGAGACATATTAACAAAATCTGGCAAGACCATTGGTAATGGGATCACTAGAGCATATATTGGGAACATGTTATAAGACTTCAAAACTGATATACTTGGTCACATTGAGTTCCTAGTTAGACATGTTACACATGAAAAAGAAGAAGGGAGAAGTAGAACTAGTTTTAACAATCTTTTGTCCAAAGTGTACAAGAAAACACCCATTGAGGGAATGTTGGATGGATAACACTAAGGCTTGTGTAATATGAAGTGAGGACCATGCCACAAGCAAGTGTCAATCCCTACCCAAATTAAATTTTTTTTATCAAGGAGATGAAGAACTAGAGAAACTATGTTTCGTCTCCTATAAGTGTCCATGGTAGGCAAAATCTTAAGGCATGATTCAAGATAAATCAAAGTATTATAATTCATATTGGACTAACCCTTCAATGCAAAATTCTTCTCTAACATGGTGCTTACTATTACTCTAATTTGGGTGCATAACTTAGGACATAATATTTGTACCAAACCAAGTGTTTGTAAACTTAGAAGCACAATACAATCTGTAAGGAGCTAAGCTAGATTGCCTATCACATTTTAAGACTAAGTATTAAATTTAGCTAATGGAAGTAAAGATCTAGAATTCTAATTTAAAGGACTAAATTGAGAAATCAAAACTTAATCTAATCACATAAATAAAATTCTTGTAAACGACTGAATTAGAAGCAATTCTCAAGTGGTTTGTTTTAATGGATTGTTAATATATTAGGACATTTTCCACTAGTGGAAGTAGAAAAACACTCTCATAGTTATTTTCCAATCTAATAAACTCAACCTAACACTACTTCAAAATTCAAGAATGCATTATGGCCTTGTCCACTTGTGAGATAGAAAGTGGATGGACACTAAGGTAGTCTTTTATTGAACTAATTAGTTGGTATATACTTAAGTCATTTGTTTAATCTAGGAAAGTGAGGAATGATTGGAAGAAAGGAAGGAACTATAATAGGCTTGTTGGTACAACACTAAGTGAGAAGTTGTGAGAGAGTTAGGGCCTTTTCAACCAAGAAAAGTAGTGCATGAAATTACTTGTCCTCTACGTTAACTTATCAATTAGCTTGTCTTCATAGGATTCAACTATTTTGTGATAATTATGGTTCATAAAAAATACTCTAAACAATAAAATATGAACAACGATATATGATCAAATATGGATAACAAGTTTATATGAAAACTATAAGCACAATAGCATAAAATGAACAAGATACTTGAGCAGACATAAAAATTGAAAGTTATAAAGTATAAACATGAGAGAAACACATATAAAAAAGATATCTGAGTACAAGATGAACAACATATGCAATCAAGTGTACATGCGTAGGTTGTGGGGGGCCTCCACGCCTTAGCAAGAACACTCATAGACTATCAATAATTGTGAATCAAAAGAGCCACATACATTATATGAAATAAAGCTAAAGTAAAGCATTAAAGCTTAATTCTAAACTCACTAAATATTTCTTCAATGACTTTAAATTACAAACTTACTTAACAAACACCATTTGCTTGCTTTTGTATGCAAAAATGAACTAAAAACCTAAAAATCCCACTTGTTGATTATTATGGGCTGTCTTGGGACTATGAATAGGTCAAATCAACCTTATGCAAGGCTCAGATCATGAAGAAAATCAATAAAAAATAGATTTGAGTGAAAATACAAAACTGCCTTGCTATATTGGCACATTGACTAAGCATCTCAGGGTTGATTCTAGTCAAGCAAATAGTTATTCATCCATCTCAAGATGTTAGATAAAAAAAAACCCATGTTGTGGATTTCTTCCAAGTGGTTGCATATATGAGAACAAATGATCAATTACAAGATTTACTGTAGTTCTGTAAATTTGTTTTACAATGTAATATTTCATAAATGTTTAAAATTTAAAAATGACCAACAAAATACTTTGGAAAATGCATTTAATAGCAAAATATGACTAAATGGTTTCAAAAGCAACTTGAAATGGATTTCATAAGGCTAAATGGAGTGAAAACATAAAAAAATTAATTCATGATAGGGTACATGAACTTACCTGCTTAGCCATATATGGCTCCTACACTTAACTAGCCTTGGCCATAAGGGTGGAGGAAATCACTCCTTCAAAGGCCCTCAACAAGCATTACTACAACCATTTATGCCACTTCTTCTTTCTCCACCAATGCAACTATCCACATCAGCTCCTCCTTAACCTTGACTTCCTATACAACCCAATCCTAACCCAAATAATGATAAGACAACCCAACCAATGCAAGTTCTCAGGTTTGCTACTTACCCCACTCACTCCATGTCTTCCCTATATAGTCACGAATCCACCTAAGGTAAAAGAAGACTTTGGAAAAAAGAAAATCCTTTTGTGCAAATTTAAAACTTTAATGAGGAAGTTCTAATTGAAGAATCAAAACCAGTTCAATCTCCTAAAGCCTCAAGAACAAACTCTTTATCTAGGTTTTCCCTTTTCTTTGTCCTTTTCAATTCCTTTTCAACACACGAACCACATATATAAATTACATTAAAATCCAAGAAGGGGAAGAGTTACAAGGAAACATGAAACTAAATAATGCATATGGAAATTTGTTCGTTATTATGACACCACTAGCTTATCTCACCTACAATGAGTACCATAATCAATGTTGAAATTACTCCTTTGTGATAAGATAAGATGGTTAGGAGAGAAGTGAGGTTCATCTTGTACTAATATTAAGAGTAAGCATCAACTTTTTAGGTTTTGTAATGGTCTTAGCTTGTTAATGGAGTTACAATTTATACTAATATTAAGAGTAAATATTGAGTTAATGGAGTTAATGGTCTTAGCTAGTTAATGCAGTTAGGATTTATATTAATATTAATTGTAGACATTGATTCAATGGAGTTAATGGTATTAACTACTTAAAGGAGTTATGATGTCTATGTCTACATGTAATAGTGAAAACTACCTTGCAAACCATTTCAAAAAATAACTATTATTTATGTGATATTATCAAATATTTTTATAATAACATTTTTTTTTCAAGGCAGTTCACGAAACTAAGTGGCCACTACATCCACAAGAAAATCCAGGGAGATCAACCCAAAGGGATCTACTCATCGGCCAAACTAGCAAGACCTAACCCCAAGGGCATCAAAGGGATTTGACCACATGACCTCCCAATAAAAAAGACACTTAACAACAAGAATTCAACCAACTGAGCTACCCCTTGGAGTTTATATAACATATTTTATATGAAACTTTGATTCAGATTAATAGTTTTGATGTTCCACTTTAATATATGTTTATGATGCTTTCTTTTTCTATATTAATACTTACTTGCAATCTATAAAGTAACTTTGCATTGATAATGATAAAGATGATTACCGTATATAAACAGATTTATCCTACAATTCCATGTATCTTAACATATCAATTTTATATAAATAAAATTATATTACAAATCTATGTATCTTAACATATGCATTTTTATCACCTAATTTTTTTTTTTTTTTTTTTCCAAGGAATATCTAGACAGATCCACTTGAAGGGATCACATCTTGCCAACTTATTAATAGAGCATAACCCCAAAGGTGTCGAGGAAAATTTACCCCGTGACCTCCCATTATTGAAGTGCTTTAGTGACAAAAACTCGACCATTAAACTAACCCTCAAAGCTCCCTTTTCTTTATAATAATACTTTAGAAATTTCACTTCATTTTAATAATAATGTACTTTTTATTATTTTATATGTATTGTACATATGGATTCACACAAGTTTTCTTTCGTCCTTTTCAATTACTAATCCATATTGCTTTATACATGTTGTACATATTGATTCACACAGGTTTTCCTTCATCCTTTTCAATTACTAATCCATAACAACTTCTATATGCCTACATTGCATCAAAAGATATAAAATGGGAGAGGAAGAAGGTATCATGAAACCAAATGATGTACTTTTCAAAAGACGTAAAATGGGAGAGGAAGAAAGTATCATGAAACCAAATGATGTGCATGGAAAGCTGTTATTATCCCTGTCGCGCAGGGTATAACACAATCGATGAATGCATTGACCCTTAATTACGTTTTATCTTACCAAAAATTAAACCTCACCTTGTAATGTTAACATTATATATATAT
>APFE030878759.1:35625-69910 GCA_000404065.3 Pinus taeda
TATTTCCACCTTGTATGATAATACAGATAGTGGGGTTTTTAGCTGAGGCTTTCCCCAAAGTATTTTCATGTGTATTGTGCATTGATTCTTCTTCTTCTGGTTATATACTTCAACTCGATCTTTAAGATTTCGCAAATTGATAGTATAAGTAGGTTATAGTATTCTGCCTTGATTTATATTGAATTATCAGTTTATCCTACATACAGATTTTCTACATGATTGCCAAAACTCTTTTTTTGTCCCGCTGCACACGAAGAAAATCATTTCAGGTGTGCCTTCTCTTGTTTTTTAATTCATATTATTCAGTCAATCATAGATTATTCCCATGTTTTTTAAAAATATGCTTTCACAAATGGTATTGGTCGTGGATATTGCAGGTACATCACAAAAAATCCTACTTTGACCAACACCCCAATAAGCAAAGAATAGAGAAAGTATCATTCACAACTTAGCATGATATGCTTCCTCTTAAAATTTTCATATCCTGACATCATTTCCCCAAAATAAACCATAGGTTCCATCATCTCGACCATGTTTATCACATATCACCTTGCATATGATAAACATCCATGTCGTTCAATAGAGCCCTCCCACTCATGGCTTACTTCATGTTTATAAACCCCTATTCACTATCAGGATCCATGACCACCTACTCAGGCTTGAGAACGCCTCCACTTGCATGCCTTGAAGATCAACCTCATTTTGTTTCATTCATCACCTATACACCTCATTCTCGAGCCATCCTTGGTACTTTACGGCAAATCAAGATAAATGCACCACCGAGTCCTACATTTGGCCTATCATCTACCCATATTACATAGCCCATTTGTGTCACTTCATCTGCCTCACCAACCCAACATGGAGACCAACCAATGCCCCCCCCTAACAAAAGCACCACACCTCCATCCAAGTCACCATTATCATGGGGCACTTGTCTCTGTGTCTGTACATCCAAATCACCTTCATATTCTTTTGGCAAGTGTACAAATATTTTTTAGGAAAAAGGGACTCCCACCCATATTTTCATGTCTTTTACAGGGCGGAATTTTCTAGTCACCCTTGGTCGAAGCTCGCACATCACCCACAGTCATTCACCATCTTCACACCAATCAAAACGTAATTACACCCACCCTGGAAATCCTTTTGACTCTAGGGCAATCCCTATCAGCAAACGTGTTTTGATTGTCGCCATTTCATAATTGATCTGACCTCGGACCACCTGTCTCTATCCACTCATCTCGCCAGCTCTCATTATCATGTCTTAACTGACCCACAATATTACAGTCTGTTTACACATTATATTGATTCCCCAACATAGCGTGTTGGGTGGTTGATGCCTCTTTCCTGTCGAATTCAACACTCGTATTCCAAGATAGAAGCAGTACCTTGGATACTAACCCCTTGAAGGGATATCCTTGAGTAGCACAATGGAAATAACTATTTCTCACTGATGTCATTGATCCCCTTAACATTTGACACCAACACAAGTTTTCATGTCAAGGTGGTATCATACTTAATGACTATTGAAGTTATTTCATTTAGTCGAAGAGCTCTACATCACTAAGAACCTCATTCAATAGTGCTTACATCATGATACGAGGGGGGCACCCAAAGTCGAAGACCCATGCATACCCTCAGCACCTCATTTAGTAGTGCTTCACTATGTTATGCATGGCGGAACCAAATTTAGTCTATTTTTCCAAGAAGCACCCTTGAGGGTGTCATCTGTTATCATCATCAACCATCAACACATCAACCACCATAATGTTGGCTAGAAAGAATCATTTCCTATCTGATTGTAATAATTCGTCACTAGTCATCATAACGAGCATGGGACATGCCCCCCTTGTATAGACATTTTTTTACTCTTTAGGTTTTCTTCAGAGCATGGTTATCCTTTATAATCAGTCAAGGGGTTTCCCTACTCATCTCCACAACAATTTATTCTCTCTCTCAAAAAGTTTATCAAATTCTCCGTCAGAACAAAAAGGTGATGTGTCTCGACTATAATTTTGCTCCTAACCTCATACATCAAGGGGAAATTGTTAACACCATAAAATCATACACATGTTTTCACAATCTAGAAGATGCTAAAAGGTTTCCAGCAGAATGCACAAGTGAAGATTTTTCAACTAAAGACGAAGTTTAACTTCTCCTAAGATACAAAGTTTATAAGGTTAAAAAATTAAGGACATCACGACGATTTCTTCAATAACTGCACACCGCGCTAAATTTTCTTCAAAAGTTGTACGGTCGAAGAAATGGATGACTCACGAATTCGGGACCACTTCACACTCTTAGAGGTGATTCCATAACAGGATCTCAGTCCAGGACAGTTGAATGCGATTCACCCTCAATATATGTAGCCCTCAATGGAATCATCTTGTCCTACTCATGATTCATTATCATGCATGAACCAAGAGAGGGAAGATGAATTCAAAAATTCTATATAAACATGCCATGGGAGAACCAAAATATGAGACATTGTTATGCTAGCCAAATTGCTATCAGACCAAACCAACATTCCATTATTTAAGCCAAAGAAAGTAAGAGCACTAGCATGTTGGCCATGTTTCTTCTAAGCAATCCATCATCTTAGTGAGAGGAGAAGAGTCCACCATTGTAGAGTCTACATACTTCTTTCAGATAGAGGAGAAACTTGCAAAGGGATTGAGGAAAAGAACCCCCCTGCTAAGGATTTTTTAGCACCATAGCTCAAAGAATTCTCTTCAAGTGTTTCAGATTCATCTATTGTATTCAACCTCTACTACCAACAGTCAATAAAGGGATCTTTTTCCATTGTTTTGTTGACTTGTTTGCTCCATTGAGCATTGTTTGTGTATTTATCTCTTTGTTTTAGTTTATTTTATATATGCATTATTTTCACTATTTGCAACGCTTTGTTTATCTATGTATGTTCACTAACAGCACCAACACTGTCTTTGATCCTTTGCAGGGAACAACCAACTACTAAAGAGGTGTCTTTTGGTACACCATTGCCACAAAAACACTACTACAATGTTAATGAATGATTGTTGTATTTTTCTTTATGTACAACACCACGTACATGAATATTAATGTGTTGCTTTCAACTTTTTTCTAGTATATAGACTTGGTACTCGGGAATTGAGAGGGGGGTGATAGAAGAACTTACATCTTCACATCGTTGTCCATATTCAGTAAAGAATAAATTAGGATTTGGATAATCTTGGAACAAACCTCCCTCGATCCAACAGAGCAACAAAAAATTCATTGTTGACTTCGTTGTTGCTCCGTCAAATCTACGGAGGTTTGTTCAAATATTACCCTACTCCAATAAATTATTCTTGAAACCTAGAGGAGCTCATTAAGGTATTAAGGCACTCAAGTTTGTCTTTTAAATTATTATATAGGCATAAAAATGTTTGTTAATTTATTTTATTATTTTGTTGATTCTTTAAGTGTTGATTAGATCAATATAAAAATTGTTGGAGGAGATCTCAATATGTACTTGCAAAGAAAACCAAGTGGAAGTGATGTACAAAATGCAAGAGCATGATTGAACTAGTTGAATGTTGCAACCACATGACTTGCAAGTACTATATTGAGTTATGGAATTATTTTATTTCTTTTATTAAAAAGATGTGGTCTTTATTATTTTTCAAACTCAAATTATTAATAGTCCCGCCATAATTGACCTAGCTTTCTATAAGGACTGAAGCAACTCTTTGCAAGTTGGAAACATTGAGACCTAAGAAAATTTATCTATTTTAGTTCAAATTATTTATTACTACTATGTTTTTAGTTTTGTATAACAAATTATAATATCCCAACTTTACATGGGGTGGAGAATGTTATATTCTCTTCAATATTGGGTTGTGGAGTGCACTAGGAGCATACCTCATACAAAATACACATGATTAAATTTTTTACAAGTTTTACCAACATGTAGCATCCCATGAATGACTTATCACATACTTAATTTATCATCAAATGATAAAATCACCATCATAAAGTGAAGTAATCATAGAAATGGAATAGCTACTTGTGTAAAGGAATAATCATTAATGCAACTTATTAACATAATGCTTTATGTTGCAACTTTGCATCATTAACATTGTTCAATGAATCGGGATTATAAAAAGGGTGATGAGTGATATAATCTCAAACATTATGCAAGGAGACCATATCATCAAGGCATCCAGATAGGAGAGCACATAAACGAATGCCAATATTACCCTTGAAACCCCGAAGGGAAAATCTAGCAAATAGTTAATTTATTAAACATTTCATCAGGGAATTCACCCCTCACTCAATGGAAATAAGGGATTCCATCTCTTGTCCATTGTTGTTATTTTATAAAATTAACATAAACGTCCATTCAAGCATTATTAATGAGAGGCCCATACATTAGACATGTTGTCATGTTTCTCTAACACATTACCCAATAGCTCTTAGAGCACAATATCTATGTGGCATGGTTGTTTACCACAATAACTTTTTTCCCCATTGTGCATCACCATTGTCAAACCATAAAAACTTAACAATATAACTTAGTAAACCAAGTTTCCTATTGCAAATTGCATGTAACAATAGTTATATATAATAATATAATCACCTGCAATAGTATTAGTTATAATCCATTGTTTAATCGTTGCAAAAGAGATTAGTTTATAAATTATTACTCAATTCTTTGTGAAAGTCATGATTCTTCCCTACAAACATTATTGTTAGCAAACAATATAATGTCATGATTACCTGTAATTCCTGAAATATCAAATTTTCCAAACCCAAAATATTTTGGGTTTTCACCCAAATATAATATGAGAGAATTAAAGTATCTCTATCTCAAATATTTAATCTTTATCTATAATCATTTTTATGTCAAAATCACTAATAATCTTCTACATATTATATATTTTTGCATGAAATCACTTCTTGCACATGCATAAATAAATGTCATAACCCCACTAACCTTTTTATTTATAAATGCATTATCAAATACAGATCCATAATTATTATTGCATTTCTCACATGCAATACCATATTTATTATTGCAAAATCATACTTTTATTGCATTTAACATAATGCAAAACCATGGGTAACAATCTATTTAGTCCTTTTAATACAAAACCATGGGTAACAATCTACATGTTCTCTTTAAAACAAAACCATTGGTAACAATCTACATGTTTCCTTTAATACAAAATCATTCTTGTTATTACTAATGCAATAACATATGTTAATAGTATAAAATATGTTTAATCTTGTTGTCATTTATTTCCATTGCATTATACAATTATAGGAGCCCACCTATTTATCAATCTTTAAATAAATGCATACAATTATAAAAACATGTCTATTTATTCATACTTCACATTCATTAAATAAATGCATAGATTATAAAAACATATCTAGTTATCCATATTTCACATGCATTAAATAAATGCATACAACTATAAAAACATTTATATTTATCCATATTTCACACACATTAAATAAATACATCCCTTTATAAAAAACCGCCTAGGTTAAAAATGCAAAACACTATGCATTAATGAAACCACCTTTATATTATTTCCGTGAATACAAAATCAGATGCATTATCTAACATAGAGCCTGACTATTTTATTATTAAAAATGTAATGGCAAATGCACTGGTTGAAGTCAATATTTTATATGTAAGTAAAAATAATTATAAACTCACTGCCATATTGACCCAAAAATAAATGTATTGACCAATGCAAAATCATATTTATAATATCAACTTGCAGGCCGCATATAAATAGCCTCTAATAAATAGCATTTAAATATCACCATGCCAATGATAAAAGTAAAAATAGAGTTTGTAAGAGTAAAAATAGAGTTTGTGTACCCATTCATTATGTTACATTCTACTTGGGTGCACATGAACAGAGGTAATTTTTTTATAACAAAATATTGTTAGCTTATGAGTGGGAATTATACCTCCAAACCCTTGCATGAATCGTTTTAACATTGGTTCTCATATTGCCTTTCATTGTTGGATTGAGAATTCTCTTGGCCAAGAAAAGCACACCCTCACTAAGGTATTTATGGTGAGCAGTCCGGTGGTTTCCAACTATTCTATAACCAAGCGGGGGTTTTCTGACGAAGTTCTCAATTACCCAACTAATGCTTGGCTTATATTTATTCACGAAGTATTAATGCATCATGCATTTATTTTTAATCTACTAACTTTTTTCATAGTATTAAAATCATAAATACCATATGATTAGTCAGACTTCATTATTAGTTATATATATATTTGAAATTTCCAATTTTTCAAGTCTTATTTGTCTTTTGAAATCAACCTTTTTCTTGCATATATATATATATATATATATATATGTGTGGTGTGTGTGAAATCTTCAACTTTTTAAGTCTTATCTACCCTTTGAAATCAACTTTTTTCTTGCATCTCATCAAAAATGTAACTTTACATCTACACCCCTTTAGGCCCAACAGCAAGTGTTTCATTCTTTTTTAACCTCAAAAATGGTATGCCTTATTTAAGAATTATTTTAAAATCAATTAGTTGTCTAATAGGACTTTCCTTCAAAGGAGTTGATATGTCTTGGTCGGGAGAAAAAGAGATGCCACCCATATCATACATTTCTTTAAGAATATTCAAGCATTCTTCTTTCCATCCTTCATATTTTTCTGCAACATAGAGTAATTGTATAGTTGGCTTTGACTCTTCAATTGTCGTTGCAGTGTTTGTTTAACCTTTCTTGGACTTCTATGAAGTAGATGTTGGTTTTTTAAAAATCTTCCTCATGCAAACAATTGTATCTTACAAATATTTTTTGCTCACTGAAGGGACATAAGATCAAGGAGATTTATAGTTGGCCACCCTGCTCTAACTGTAAATCTATCCTTCATCAAAACCTCCTTCCAAACATGTTTTGCATAATGAGGGCATATGGGAATGATTAACCTTGTTTATCATATCCATTAATATCCTTAGTAAGTCTATATCCATTCTCCTAAAGCACAAGATAATATGTACTCAACTCAAGCTATCTGAAGATCATAAAAATTGTTCTTCAAGGCATCCTTGAACATCATTACACTATAGTCGTGTTCAGTCAACTTGACTGTAATGTTTATTTCATTAGCAAATGCCCAATATGTAAAATTTGAAGGAGGGCCTTTCCTTAAGGACGAATCTAATGTCAAAATCTCCTCCATTCATGCAATATCTTTTGTCAAACAAAGAATCATAGTATTTGAAATATCATAAACAAAATTGGCATCATCCATGCCATCTCCTAACATTGTCCAAATAAAGTCGAGTAGCATATGCAGGGAACTCTTTTATCACCTCATGTAATGTTTTGAAATTTTCTGTAGACATTGACATTTTTTCTAAATTGAGCATAAAGTGCCCATTGCATCTAAATGGATGGGGCCATTTTTCCTCAGGGAATATACATTTGTGATTGTAAATAAAAACTGTGAGATGGTTCTAAATTAAAATCTTTCCAAATACCCACAAATAAAAAGGATACCAATATTCAAACTCTTTCTTCATGTGTTTCAAGAGATTTTAGGGAATTTATGATTGTGGAAAAAATCCCTCAAGTAATATATAATCCCAAACCTCAACTGGCATTTGATTTGGCCTGATTAGAGAAGTACTCCTACCATAATGTCCCCATTTTGCAAAACATGGGCAATTGTGTAATAGGCCATATACATTGTGGAATCTGACAATGACTCAACAAGAAATTTTCCTTCCCATGGAATTATTGTTCCAAGGCCAAATGATCTAGAACATGCCCACTAATTAATCCAAATTAATGTAAGCTCAAATCCATGCCTAGCCTCATGATAATATAGCTCCACCTTAGTCAAACACTCATCTTCCTTTTCTTTCCAATGAGGTTTACCATAAGTTATGCAAGATTGGTCAGTAAGGACCACAACATATTCATCACCTGACCTGGAGATTACCTTCTTTACAAGCTCCCTATGCATGACTTCATCCCCTGGCTCTAAAATATTTTTCCTGATTAGAGGATTTTATTCTTGAATTTTTTTTCCCTTGAACTCCCCCACTATCGTTGTTCCATATATAAAAACCTTCCACATAAGTAGTTAATCTCTTTGCCTCTACAAGTTTTCCTTTCTCATTTGGGATCTTGATATTCAAATCCACACACTCATTTTCAGTTAACGTGTCCCTAAACTCTAGAGCATTGATTATAGGGATTACATTAAATGGTAGAAACCCATTCATCCTTCACATAGAACTGAGCCGTGACGGTGGGTTTTAACGTTAGATCCAACAAATCCATATAATCATCTTTTAAATCACTAGGGACATTAGTTACTATTACAGTATCTTTTTCTATTAGACTGTGTGCATGGGAAGGGTATACACAACCCCGTTCACTGTCAAATGAGAATCTAGTTGTAGACCAATCAAATCATGGCTAGAGAGCTATAACAAGTAGGTTGGATTCTCAGGGACCTTAGACATATGTTGATATGCAAGATTAAGGGGAGCCCTCTCAGTGATAATAAACACATCAATATCATCGATTTCAAATGAACCATACTCACCAATCCAAAAAATATGAAAAAATAACATTACATATAGAATGGAGTCAAATTTGAATAGTTTTAAGGTGTTTCCATATATCCTAGCATTCCACAATAGAACATACTAGGATGGGAATTGATATATGCACACACACACCCACCACCACAAGATAACTAATCACAAAATCAAATGGATCACAAACTGAGAGAGAGGATGCAAATACAAGAATCCTACCAACTTGTGTCCCAAGCTGCATCTGACTTATGGGTTGGTATGAATTTTTCATATGAAGAGTTTAAATATATGTTCTACACATTAAAGAGAAGTAGGATAGTGACTTCAATGATTTCATACATCTTTCACCAGTGCTAAACATTTGTTACTACTCCCCGGTGATAGATATCAATAAGAAAAATAGTGTAGATCTTACTCATAATCATGTCATACTCTAGATTGTCCTTATGCTCATTTCAACAAGCACAATTTATTAATTATAGTGCTTATTTAGAGTCTATTACTTTTCTAAGAAATCACTCAGGGTCCACCCTAAAGGACTAGGCCCAAAGCACTTTACCAAATAATCTCTCAAGAATTTACCCAAGACTCTCAAAATTCAAGAGCATTCAAAATAATGGTATACATTGACAAGTATTCAGGAGTGTATTTAGCAGGATATATTTTATATTATAGTGTTTACTGTGTATTCCTTTTACTATCTAGGACCCATAGTTTTTTCCCATCATTTTATGAGAATTTCCTCCACATATATGATGGATCTATTATCCTTTTGAGGTATATTCTACAATAATAGTCTCATGAATTGCCATTTCCTCCACATCTACAATGGTATCCTTTCTAGTTATTGTCAGAAATAATAGTCTCGTGACTTTCCATATCCTCTAGGATCAGTTAGAGTTGGGTCTCATTGTCAAAATATGTTTATATTATGAAGATATAATGCACTTGGCCCTATCCATTATGGAGTTGTTCAAACAATTTCCATTTCTGAAATAAGCATTGTTTGTTGTAAGACAATCATACATTTTATGTCTCTTTACTTATTACTTTTTCTAACTAATCACTTCCACAATTAGCCAGAAGGACAAAATTCTATTGAGTTTTGTATAGTTACCAAATGTTGTCCCTCATCTTTCTTAATTCAAAATCATATATTCATGGGGACCCTCATTGGCCTTATAGAGATATATCTAAATATAGGATCCTATAGAAAAAATATTTCTTTACATGAGATAAGAGGTCATGCATGGATGTTAAGGGATTTAATGTTTCTTCCTTATTAATAAATAACTGACTTCCTTTAAGGAATACACAATATTCCCCATGATCGTGATCCCTTCTTTAGGAAAGGTACGAGAGTATTTATGGTCTTTGATAATGATGGATGGTTTATAAAGTTGCATTTCCATAAAACCTCTTATTTACGATGTTCTAGGTTACTTCATCAATATTTTGTCACATGGATTTTTCTACCTTTAGCATGGAGATTTCATAGGCACTTTATTAGGATAGGGATATTGTACATGTTATATGTGAAATTTGTACATGAATTATCTTTATTCCTAATAATTCTCTTTAACTCAACCAAAAGTGTGTTTACACATCCTTTTTCTTTATCTAGTACCCCCCCTCTTTTGTTGCAATGGATATTAACAGAGTACTTATGACATATGTATTCTAATTTTTATATGCATTATTGAAGTATTCATGCCAATTTACTTTCGCACTTTATAAAACTATCCTTCAGGAAAAAAACAAAAAACAAAAAACAAAGAACAAAAAACAAAAAACAAAACAAAAAACAAAAAACAAAAACAACACAGAAAAACTAAACTAAACTAAACTCCATGCAACATTTTTCTTGAGGATTTCTTGTAAAATCATTATTTCTTGTTCTTCATTTTGTTATTGTCTATATGTATCCCAAAATTTCTACCAAATAACTAAATTAATGATATATCTTATATCTCAATATAGATAACTAACATGCAGCATTGTCATCATCCTTTACAAAAATGTGATGTCACAGATTTTCTTTAAAAGGTGGATCCATCCATAACAAAATTTATGGCAGTTGTTCTTATAGTACCATTTTACTTTTTTATTAAAGTGTTGTCACATAGGACATTTTCACAGGAAAATTATTTGCTAAGAATGGAATCAAAATGCTTTGAAAGATGTTATGATGCAACTATGCATTGACAGTTGACTCCTTTCCTCAAGAATTTATTACTTTCACTTACCCAAGCCTTCCCTTCTAGGATGAGAATGGGGGACACTATGGAGACTGTTGAATGGATGACACCATCCTCATCAAGGTTCTAGGAGAGAGAAATTGATATTTTCAGGGTTCCTATGTCATTCAATATGGATTGGAAAATAAAAGTGATCCCTAATTTTATCTAGCGTTGGTCAAGGATAAGAGCCTAGAGTGACCAATTCTCTCACACCACCACTTTCCATGGGGGGGAATTGAGAATATTATATATAATGATTTTCCAAAGTTGTCTTACCTTTTGAGTCTTGGTTTATCAACTAAACACATTGAATGTTGGTGTGATTGTGGGTGTCAATGATTTTAAGCTCTTTAGAAGCTTGAAAAAAGTTCCAAATGCTTCATTTGATCCTAAGGAAATATTTTTTACCTTACAAAATACCCTATAGGAAATCTTGGTGTATTCTCATATGTTTCTCAAGAATTTCTTCAGAAATCATCTAGTAAAATTAAAACATGAAGGATGGTTAGCAACTTAACACCTTGATTTCAAAAACATGGTCTTCAAAAATCATAGTGTGATCATGGTTTCTTCCTTGTGTAGCATGTATTGTTACAAGTTATGAGGAGGCATCATGAAAATAGAAGGGGTTCCTAGGAGTTGAGAGATTAGTCGTGTTCGATACAATTATGAATGGATCATATGAATTAGTTGTATCCATGGTTCATCCTGTGATGGATCCTATCACTTATAAGTATAATATATCAACATTTGTGGATTTGAAGGAAATGAAAACTAGCAAATTAAGACATGAAAACTTATGTGTTTTCTTCTCATGATGAAGGTGATATAGCTAAAGGAATTAGAAACTCAAGTTGAACACCAGATCCTTGTGAATTTTTCTCCCTTGATGTATGATATGAAACCTCAACAACAACTTCTTTGGGTATGTATTCCTACATCAAATACTTGGTTAGAGGCTACAAACCCACTTAGACATTTGTGGATACTAGAATTATCTAAGTGCATTCACCATAATTTTTTATGATAACTTATATTTATATATTAAGGCTTAATTTCACTAATTTTGTGCATTTATTTTACTTTATGGTTTATATTCTATAAATCCCTAGAAACTCGAACGAGTATTGGCACTTTTCAATTAATTCACTGCATTTCATTACTTTATCTATTTGATTCGCTATTAAATCACTGCTAATTCACTTACCAAACTATTCTTACAATATTATAAAATGAGAATACCTTTTGACATATTCAAGTTTGTGATCTTGACAATATAAGAGTTTCACACCATAATGTTTTCTAGATGAGAAAGCCTTAGGAAATTAAGTGATTTTCGATGTATCCTCGACATTCCCATAGTTAACACCATTTCTGATTATGAACTTACATGTCTCTAGGGTGAAATTGTTTTTCATGTGAGTTTAACATTGCATCTTGATTCCCTATTTTAAATATGGCATTCTCCTTATTTCCGCCTTATATAACTAACTTCTTTGGTAATTCATATTACAACAACTCTTACAAATACTTAAGTAATATTTCTCGATTAAGCATAATATCCTATGATTTTCAATGTGCTTTCTTCTCTATTAAATGCTTCTTATTGCCTGTGCTATTGATTCCTTTTTTAACAAGGGGTACTTCCAATGTGTTGTTACATTTTCACTGGGTTGTAAGTGGAGTCAAATGTTTAGATTGTTTTATATACATTTATTGAGTTTTTGTTTTTTCGATGTGTGTTGCACCATGGCTTATTGGGATAGTGATTTTTTAAGCATTACTAGATAAGTTCTATGTGCCTTATGTGAAATATTTATGTGTAGATCTTTCATTTAGTGCAAGAAATATTTTGTTGAACCTAAACTCGAACGTAAACGATATGACATTGGTTCAATTATGAAAGTACAAATGTGTCCACTTTTCTAAACATTATATTGGAGTCATCAAATTTATTCAATATATGTTGATTTTTTGGAGTTCATATTATAAGTAGCATGTTGTTGTCCTTTGCAGACCCTTATTCAGTGGTCAGTTCATTCAAGTTACTCCTTAATCTAGAACTTATAGATGTATTTACTCAAATATATAACGGTCCTTTCTAGATTCCCTTCCAATCTGTTGTTTAAGCATGGTTGGCCCTTGCAAAGAATATTTTAGTGATACCTTGAAAATATAGATCTATACAGAAAGAAGGTTTTGTTAGATACGCACTGAAAGTCACTTGAGAATGATAAATAGTATCTAGCTCATAGTGTATTTGAGATGATGTTTTCAGTACCACATGTCTGAGACACATTAAAGAAGTGATGTGGCAAAGTAGTTTCTTTTTTTAGGGGTCCTTCATTTGACTACAAGAGAACATAAGATCTTATGTGTCTCATTTTACAATGAATTTTTGTTGCTTCATTCGATAGGGACATTTGGTTTTATGCCTCATCCTGAAGGGATTTTTGATATCTCATGTAATTAAGATGTATATATATTATTAGTAGCTTATTTTTAAGGAACTATTGGGTTGCACAACTAAGTTGTTCAAACAATTTCACCTTTCCATTATAACCTTTACATTATCCACCTTAGTATGTAATCATGCAAGGAAAGACTAAATGTTTAAGATGATCACTTTACAAGTTTATATTTTGTACTGAATATCAGTGTTGTCTAATCATGCATAATTAGTCATCTTCTCTTGTTGAGAAGCACAATTTCACATAACAAAACATTTCAAGTTTCATGAAAAACATAATCACAAAATGTTATGGTCTAAACCATGCTCGCATTAGTTGGAATTGGTATTAATGCTTGGAAGTTATAAGTTGAACCATGTATTATATGAATAATGCAACACAAGCAAACCCACGTGAATTTTGGGATAAAACACTATTATTTTTATACTTTTTAAGTAGAGGTACTAAGTGTTGGAAAGTGATTAAAATCCATAGAACATGCAACATCTTTGTTTCATACATGTCCTAACTGATCAATTTTTTTAACCTTAAATTTAGATCTTCCCTAGTAATATATCCTAGCAAGGTACATATTGATGTTTATGTAAATTCAAAATACACATAAATATTTGTTAGATATCCATTGAGTATTTTGAGAAACATACCACTAGGAGGAGAATAAGCCTAGCTAAATCCTAGAGGACCTTAACAAGGGTCATATGGATCATCATTCCTCCAACAATGACATTCGACGAGCTTACGACAACAATGTATGATGTCATCAATCAAATGAATCTCACTCTCGTAGCTCTTGCAACAACCGGTAACGTCCAACCATCGAAAAAAAAACCATGGCGAGTATGGAAATTGTGTCAAAGGATGTTCAATGTCATCGATAGACTAACTCTAACTCTCATCAGTCTCATGATGACTAGTAATGTCCAACTGTCGAATGAAAAGCATGGATGGTATGGAAATTTTGTCGAAGGATGTATGATGTTATTAGTCAACTAACTCTCACTCTCATCAGTCTTATCATGACTGGTAATGCCCAACTGTCAAACGGAAAGTGTGGTAGGTACCATTGAATGGAAAGTGTGGTGGGTATGGTAAGTTCATCAAAGCATGTTCGATGCCATTGGTAGACCGACTCTAACTCTCATATGTATTACAATAATTGGTAATTATAGTAATCGAAGTGTTGTAGGTATGAAAAGTTTGATGAAGAATGTCTGATGTCTTTGTTCAACCAATGCACATTTGTCGTTAGTCTTGTGACACTAGGAAACTGTGCTTCCATCGACATGGAATGACTATTATTTGCATCAAAACTCCAACGATCACTTGTGTCAGCAAACACCTTTTTTCTTCGATGACACATGTCCATAGCTATCATCATAAGTATAACATTTGTAAAAATGTCGATAGTATGACTATACCAAAAATGACATTTAGTGAGACCTCATTTTTTTGTTATAATGATGAAAGTTTGTTGCAAGAACAACGAATTTCCATCGAAAATTGGCTCAATTTTTAGTAGTGATACCTCTAAATTGTGTATAATGCATTTCTTCCATCATGTTAACCTTTTGACCTCATGCACTAAGGGGAATCTTGTTGAGAAATGCAGCAAGGAAGTCTCAATTTGATTTTTCCTTGGTCAAATTGAGAAAATTTGAATTTCCGCATCAACAGAAAACTTGGATGCAATTGTCTAAGGTGACATGGCTCTTGTCACTCAGTTAGCTTAGTAAATTTGAGTTAGAGGAGTTGGAGTTCAGTTAAGAATGTGTGATAGCTAATTTTTACCAACCAAGGTCAGTTATTACAATTTGTTTTCAATTAAACTAGTTCTAATTGTTGGAGGAACTAGTGAAAGTTTAGTTGTGCAGTGAGCCTTCGGTCTAACTCAGTGATCATCAAGTTAATTGATAAATTAGCCCAAGATAGCCAGTGCATGCATAAAATTAGAGATCCCCAGCAGTGGTGGATATTCCAAAGCAGTGTAACATCATTTGTATAGTAGTGTTGAGTGTACAGGTGTTGCATGCAGTCAGATGATCAACCTTGGGAATTTCATCATTTTGGAGGAAATTCCTAAATAATAGAGGCCTAATTTCCTCAAGAATTGTGCAAAGAAGTAGGGGCTCAAGTAGAGGCATAAATTGACTAAGTCTGGGTTATAGATTCTCAGTGAGAAGAGATATAGGTTATTCATTTGCAGGTTGTGCTTAGTCAGAGAAAGCAATTATAATTCATCTCTATTCATCATATTAATGCAAGTAGGAAAACGATTTTTAGCATATTTCTTTCCCCTAGAAAAATACCATGTGAGTGTGTGTTATTTCTTATTGCATGTTTTTTATTATTGATCTAAATTGTGAATCGAATTTCGTAGAGTAGTAGATTTGGCTTTTGTCTTGTGATTTTGATTAAAATTTCATCAACAGTTGCAATTCTACACCATAATTTATACATGGTATCAGAGAAGGATTAACATTAGAATAGGAATTTCGAAGTTGTTTCTCAGGAGTTTTGAATTTGTAGTTCAGTGTAGCAAGATCTCTTCAAAGTTGGGAAGTGTTGGAATAGGGTCCCCTGGGGTCAAGTTTTGGTATTTAATTTCTGTACAAATTTAAAGTCTTCGTGATTAGAGGAAGTGGAGCGTGAAGATCATAATATTCAAAGGGTCTTTAGTCCCTTAGGTTGTTAGGATATAAGAAGTCTTGAGACCTGCCCATGGTCTGCGGACCATAGTATTGTAAAATAAAATAATATATATAGAAGGGTCATAGCGAGTCTAGAAGATAACTCATAACTAGAAGATCATTGTTTGGGAAAGTAAGCTAAGGCAGGAAACTTTGTTTCCTATACTTAGGCGAAGGGGAAGGCTCCTGTAGTTAAGTGCACAAAGACCTTGGTAAGTCCACAGGCTGAGTGCGCAAGTCCTTGCAGCTAAGTGCGCAGGGAAGAAGAGACTGTACTTGAAAGAATACATCTAATAAAGACATTTTTGACCCGTTAATTGTGCATATGTGTATCTCTATATTTACTTCTACAATTTTTTGTATTCTCACTCTATATTCTAAATTGTATGAATGAATTCTTATCTTATGCGTGAAAGTAGTAGATCAGTCACATTTGTTGATGTTATGAATGTTTAAAGACCTTCGCGAAGATAATAATGTTGTTTATATGAATTACTTTAGTTATTTGTATCCAAAGGGTTAGGGTTCACGAAGACAGAGTTAAGCCCTAGAAGCTGCAGGAACCCATCACACAAACCTCTGGATGCAAAAACATGGTTCTGCCATCCCCCAATACTGTTGTGGGTGAGACTACAACCTGCACTACGTGGGTTTTTACCAAAAGGGCTAGCATTTTAGGGTTTTTTTGGTTGGTGTAGCTAACTTTGAACCTGGGTAAGGGCCCATCAAGCCAACAAATGGTCCAAACTTCCATAAATTGCATGTTCATGCAAGAAGGGATCCCAAGAAGACATGGCACAAGTTTCCTTACTTGGTTGTTGAGGAAGATGTAGCAGAGATCATCGCTAAATGGCCACTTGAATGGCTAACCCCATAAGATGTGAACGCATGTACAAGAAACGTTGCGAAGGATACCACTACGCAAACGATAGCAGCAGAGAAACAGAAGGAATCCCAGAAGGAAACCACCCAGGAGAAAGTTGCACAGCGGAATGAGGCTACTACTAGAGAAAAGAAAGAGGCGAAAAAAGCATGAGCAACCCGCACAACGACAACGTCATAGGCCACCATCAACATTGAAGAGTCTGATACACAGCGACACTGGAACAAGAAGAAGCAGAAGAGGAAGAAGGAGGGGGTGTGGAGTAGGGAACCCCATTCGTGGTTAAGAAGTGACAGAAGAAGACATCCACAGGGCTACGGAAGAAATAGAAGTCTGACCACTCATTCAGGACGACCTCTTTAGTCCTCACTGAGGGGGACTTAGATGAAATAAATGGTGTGGTTCATGACACGACCTCAGAACTTTTGGTCCACTTTGATGAACAGTACCACCAGGGACTCGGAAAGGTTCAGCAAGACCTGCGTGAGTTGCAAGTCCAAACAGGTTCAGTATAGGCGAGTGTGGGATATACAAGCGAGGTGCAAGAGATCCTACATCAAGCGAGAGCATCAGTTTTGGATACGGACAAGACTTTGGATCTCTGTATATTTCAGCTACCATATGGAGCCCTACGCGTTGAGATAGAAGAAGCAATTACCCAACTATTACAGATTATGAATCTAGGCCTAAACCTCGTGGCACTCCCTATATAGACCCTACATGAGCTTCACCAGGGGGTCTCCGATGAGTTGTGGATTAGGGAGAAGCACGCATTGTTGGTTACCAGTGAAGTAAAAACAAACAACCAACAGATCTTTGTATAAAAGGCACAGGAACTCGAGGAGAAGGAGGAGATCACCGCACGCTATCAGCAATTAGAGGCAGTCATTACACAGGCTTGCAATGAGCTGTCAGAACTCATTTCAGCTGAAGCATCTTCTATGAAGAAGATCCAAAAGCTCATCATGGTAGTAAAACAATCAAAGGATGAAATCAGCCGAGTCCAGTTTGAATTGCAGTTATAGATATCAAAGCTGCAATTAAAGTTGCAGCCTACGACTCCTCCAGAGGTCCGAGAGAATTTAAAGAGGGAATGGCCAATTTAGAAAACGTAGTCCATGGCTGCACCAAGTTGTTTGAGTAGGCCATGGATCTATGGACTTCACTGCAGGAGGAACCAACCCTATGGAAGATTGGCATGGACATCAGGGACAGACAGAGGCAGTTCGATGAGATCTGATCGAATGTGTGGACATTAGCACCAATACAACGATTCACGTAGCTACGAGAAGGCAAAATTCTACAAAATGAAATTGATGAGATGCGCCGCAAGGAAGAAATTATTATTTCCCATACAAAACCTTGGATAGAGGAGGATAGCTAACTGACTCTCTTAGTACATAGTAAACTTAAGAGCATGAAGCAAACTCAGAGGACCATGGGCCTCGCGTGGAAGTGTAGAAGGCTGCTACCCAGGGAATAGTTGATCTACAAGTTTTGAAGTTGGAGTTCCACGAAATCCAAATGAAGATCGAAGCGCCATCTGAGTGACTCAAGGATGAGTCATGAAGTTGTGTTGGGGGCCTGTTGGGGTAGGGTCCCATGGGGTCAAGTTTTGGTATTTACTTTTTGTACAAATGTAAAGTCTCTGCGATTAGAGGAAGCGGAGCACGAATATAATAAGAGCCAAAAAGGCTTTAGTCCCTTAGGTTGTTAGGATATAAGAAGTTTTGAGACCTGCCCATGGTCTAGAAACCGTGGTATTGTAAAAGAAAAGAATATATATATATATAAGGGTCATAGCTAGTCTAGAATATAACTCATAACTTGAAGATCATTGTTTGGGAAAGTAAGCTAAGGTGGGAAAGTTTGTTTCCTATACTTAGGCAAAGGGGAAGGCTACTGCAGCTGAGTGCGGAAGACCTTGGTAAGTCGTAGGCTGAGTGTGCGGGCCCTTGTAGCTGAGTGCACAAGGTTAAAGAGTCTGTACTTGAAAGAATACATTTAATAAAGACATTTTTGACCCGTTAATTGTGCATCTGTGTATCTCTATATTCACTTTTGCATTTTTCTTTATTCTCACTCTGTATTGTAAATTGTATGAATGAATGCTTATATTATGCAAGAAATTAGTAGATCAGTAAGATTTGTTGATATTACGAATGTTTAAATACCTTCACGAAGATATAAATGATGTTTATATTAATTACTATAGTTATTTGTATTGAAAGGGTTAGGGTTCACGAAGACAGAGCTAAGCCCTAGAAGCTGCAGGATCCCATAACATAGACCTTTGGATGTAGAAACCTGGTTCTATCATCCCCCAATACTGCTTCGAGTGAGACTGCACCTTGTGGTACATGGGTTGTTACTAAAAAGGCCAGCATTTTAGGGTTTTGTTGGTAGGCACAGCTAACTTTGAACCTTGGTCAGGGCCCATCAAGCCAATAGGAAGATGACCTTCAACGGGATGAGACTAGAGTATGCCTTGGAAGGTAACTCTAATTTAATTGCATGGAAGGATTGCATGGAGTCAGTTCTTGATGACAATGGCTTACTAGAATACATCAAGAATGATGTTCCAAAACCAACAGAATCTTATGCACAGATCCTAACCCAATGGAAAAAAGATGTAGCCAAGGCAAGGAGAATAATCTTGGAGGGAGTATGAGACCACATTGTCTCAAATATCCAAGGGAAATAAACTCATTTTGCAATGTGGAAGGCACAGACAGAATTGTTTGATAATAGCAGTGACCATAGGAAATTTGTACTCATGGATAAACTTTGAAATATCAAGATGTAGAAGAATGACACTATCCTGCAATATTTGAGCATATTTACACAAGTTCATGATGAACTTAGTGGGGTTGGTATTAATGTTTCAGAAGATGACTTGGGATTCGTAGCTCTTCTAGGCCTTCCCAAAAGTTGGAGTAGCTACCAAGACTCAGTGAAAGGTAGGGATAAATTACCAAATTGGAAACGCTTATGGTCTGATTTGGTACAAGAGGAGATAAGGCAGAATACAAAATATGGAACCTCATCCAAGGGAGAGGATGAAGAAAACTTTTCATTGGTTGGAAAGGGAAAGAAGGGAAAAGTGAAGAGATCTTAAACCAAACCAGAATCCATCCAAGGGGGCAAGAAGAAAGACTAATCCAAAATAAAATGCTTCAATTGTCAAGAATTTGGGCACTATGCCATGAAGTGTCCACATATAAATTATATCAATAATAACTCATGAGGAGAATCAAGTGAAGCCTTGGTTTCATATTTTGATACTTCACCCTTTTTGTACACATGGCCAACACAATGACGGGGAGCATGTGGTACTTGGACTAAGGTGTAGCATTCCACATGATAGGGTGTAGATATTTTTCAGTGACCTCGAGGAGAAAGATCTCCTGATGAATATTAATTTGGGAGATGATGAAAGGTACAGCGTGACCTGGATTGGTATAGTCACCTTTCAGAGGGATTCAAGATCCCCTCTCATACTCAAGGATGGCATGTTTGTTCTAGGCCTAAAGAAGAATATCATCTATGTAGAAGTTTTAGAAGATCATGGTTATTATGTGATATTCAACAAAGGGAAAGAATTCCTGAGACACGTATCCATGGGATAGGTGAATCAAATCAGGGTTCCTATGAAGAACCTATATAAGCTAGATGTGGAAGATTATGTTGCATGAAGCAGAAATACGAAGAAATTGCAGAGCTTCAATTTCTGTGAAATTTGGCATAGAAGACTTGGTCATTTACTTCATGTCACCTTGAATATTATGCAGCAAATAACCAATAGCGTCACAAATGGAGCACTTTAGCAGTGGCATGTATGAAAATGATGTATCTTGGGGAAGTATGAAAAATCCACATTCCATGATCGGAACAGCAAAGCACATTCAATCTTGGAAAGGATCCACTCTTATGTCTATGGACCTTTCTCGATAGCCTCTACTACTAGAAACAAATATTTTTTCATTTTTATTTATGACTTCTTAAGGAAGTGTTGAATCTTCTTCATGCAGAAGAAATATGAGACATTCTCCAAGTTTGTAGAATTCAAGGCACTAGTTGAGAAAGAAACTAGAAAGAATTTGAAGGCTCTCAAGAGTGATAATGCATGTGAGTATGTTTCGAATGAATTCAAGGATTTATATGTGAAAGAAGTAATTTGAAGAGAACTAACAACACCCCGCAACCCACAGTAGAATGGGGTTGCTAAGAGAAAGAACTGCAACATTATTGGAGCTACGAGAACTTTGATACATCACCAAGGCCTACAACTGCATTTTTTGGGCAGAGGCATGTAACACAATAGTTTTCTTGCAGAATCGGGGAGTCCTCATCAGATTCTTGGTATGATCACACTGGAGGAATATTTCTCGAGGAAAAATCCAAATGTGTCATACTTCATGATTTTTGGAGCCTTTGTTTACTTCCATGTCTCCAAAAAATCAAGGAAGAATCTTGAGTTGACAGCAAAGTTGGGAGTTTTTGTGGGTTACACAGAAACTCCTCACAACTACCATGTGTACTTTCCATCCCTCAGAATGATAGTTGTGTGAAGGGATGTAAAGTTTGATGAGGAGAAAGCAATGCGGTTCTTTCTTGAGAGGGAACTTTAGATCCCACTAGAACAAGAGATTTTAGCTCCAAAGGAGGAGCCTCGGGTATTTTTTGAGCATCCACAAATTGAGGAGTAGAGAGTGGAGACACCCACTCAAGCAGAACCATCCAGAGAAGGCAGAAAAATAACTAGGGAAGTTGACAGACTTATGTAACATGCTAGGGAGAATGTGGGAGCTCCTTAAAATTTGTGTAGGCAAAGGAGGTCACTTGAGAGGTACATTGGCTAGATGGATATAATGACTGATATCGTATAGGCTGAGCCATCATCTTTCAAGGAAGCAGTAGAGAAACTTGTTTGGGTTGATGCAATGGTGGAGGAATTGTAAATAACAATTTTTGGGAAGTGGTCCCAAGACCAGCAGATAAATCAGTAGTGGGTTCAAGATGGATCTTCAAAGTAAAGCATGCAGTAGATGGAAGGATAGATAAGTATAAGGACAGATTTGTGGCCAAAGGATTATCTCAAGTTGAAGGAATTGACTATGAGGAAACCTTCGCTCCTATAGCAAGGTATTCATACATTAGATCAATTTTTGTACTGGATGCAGTTAACTAAGGTGACATGGCTCTTTTCACTCAGTTAGCTCATTAAATTTTATTTAGAGAATTCGAATTCAGTTAAGCATGTGTGGTTGCTAATTTGTAGCAATCAAGGTCAGTTATTTCAAGTTGTTTTTAGTTAAACTAGTTCTAACTGTTGGAGAAAATAGTGGAAGGTCATTTGCACCGTGAGAGTTCAGTATAACTCAGTGATCAACTAGTTAACTAATCAATCAACCCAAAATAGCCAATGCATGAAGAGAATTCAAGTTCCCAAGTTGTGGTGGAGATTCCAAGTCAGTGTAAGATCAATTGTAGACTAGTCTTGAGTGTACAAGTGTCGCATGAAATCAAATGATCAACCTTGGGAATTGCACAATCATTTTTGAGGAAATTAAAAATAATAGGGGCCTCATTTCCTTTGGAATTCCGCAAGGAAATAGGGGCTCAAGCAGAGGAAGAAATTGACTAAGTCTGGATCATATACTCTCGGTGAGCAGAGAGATAGTTTATTCACTTGCAGGTTGTGCTCGGTCTAATCAAGCAATTGTAATACATTTATATTCATCATATTAGTGAAAGAAAGCAAAAGGGTTTTTAGCAAATTTCTTTCCCCTCGAAAAATATTGTGTGCATTAGTGTTATTTCTTATTGCTTGTTTCCAATTATTGAACATTCTAAATTGTGAATTGAATTCCACAGAGAAGTAGAGTAGGTTTGTGTCTTGTGATTTTGATTAGAATTTCATGATCAGTTGCAAATATACACCATAATTTATACACATATATTATTGCATCTTTCATCACCATGTAGCTTGAGATTATCTATATGGCATGTATGGAATTCCCCTCCATCTTGACAAACTTGATGCCCCTCATAAACCTTTAAAAATCATCTTTTTCTTTCCATATGCATGTACTTCTTCTTACATGCTTCATATATGTGTGATTAGCCTATATTTCACATCACATTCCACAAGTTGTTTCCATTACACCTCATGTATTCCATTAAAAATCATGAAACAAATATAAAATCTACATGTTTACGAGAAGGGTTCACAAGTTAGGCTAAAAGCTACCCTTTAAAACATGTCCCTCAACTTCCCAACCAAATGTTTTTGATTTAAAATAATGCATTACCTAAGCCCAACCTAATAGCATTTGAGAGTATCCTCACTCTGTTAAAAAATTTGTGAGATCAAAGTCTGTCATCCCCTCTTTTAAGCACTCTCCCACTCAATACACCCCTATCTCCATCCTCACATAGTTTCTACATCACTTGGTGGAATTATCCCTTATATTAGAGATGAGGATTGTTATATTTTGTCTTCAATGGCTTGAGACGAAGGAAATTAGAAGGTAGTTCTGCTTGGTTCCTACAATTTAAGATCAGGTTGTATTCTATCTCGCTTCTCATTCATTTATATAAGAAGCTCTCTTCATGTTCAAATGTTAATGCCCTTATGAATTCTATTTCATTTATGCATTGAATTTGGATATGTACATCTATATCTATTTCTTTATTGTACTTCGTCTATGTTTCTATTTCTTTGATTGATACACAAGGCTAAGGAGAGAGTTGAACTAAGGAGAAGGAAGAGGCATTGGATATTCATAAGGCTTTAGTGTCACCAAGTATGTTTCTATTACCTTTAGATATAGGTTTTCTCCTTGTTTACATGTTGTTTTGGCTTTAATTTCAGAGTTTCTTATTGACTATTCTACCAAGGTGTTAACCCTAGCCTCAAGGTAAAATGCGCTATCACAATATGTAATGGATATGGTGAGCAAGTAAAAAACTATTGGGAAATCGATGAGGTAGGCACATCTCACTTTTAGAAGTTATTTAACGAAATGCCAATAGAGAATATGTTTGAAATTGCAAAACATGAGAAAAATTTTGACCATTATGGCCATGATTTCATTGGTATAACTTGGAGGTGTGATTCACTTTTTTCATAAGGACAAGTGTCATAGTCTCAAATGATGGCCCATAGAATTCTATATTGTATTTTTTTCTTTAATGGTTGATTATCTATCACTAGAGGTTGAAGAATCTATGTTGGTGCTATAAACAAAATCTTTGTACCCATGATCCCCAAAAAGAATGTCCATGTATACTTTAATAATTTTAAGCCAATATCAATTTATATCCTTGCATACAAGATCATCACCAAGGTCATAGCAAGAATGATTAAATCAATTTTGTGTCCAGTGATATCAAGTTAGCAATTTCGGTTTCTAAATGATAAGAAAATCCATGAATCCATAGGTATTGCTTAGGAAGTCCTACATCCTATCAAGGTAAGAAAATTTTACCGCTACATCATTAAATTGGATTTTTATAAGGCATATCATAGAAAGATAGTTCTATGTAAGATTGATGATGTTCCATGTGCAGCTCTATTGTAATTTTCTTTTATTGGGTGGAAGGTTGTAAATCTTTTATTTCCTTTTCATTATTGATAGATGGTTTTGGTACTTCTTTCTTATATCCCTCCAGAGGATTAAGGGACGGTTTCACCCTCTATCCTCTACTTTTTCCATTGATCACTGAATGACTAAGCAGAGGTTTGACTCATTAGAAATCATATGGTACACACAGAGGGATAAAGATGTGATGCAATGTTTCCCTTACCCACCTTTGTTTTGTGGATGATGCATTGTTGTTTGATGATGGACCCATCATGGATGCATAAATATATCAATAAATTCTATAGCTATGTTATCGTATTACTAGTATGGGAGTGACTGAAAGAAAATCTTCTATTATATTCCATAATATGATGTTAGGTCAATGGAATGATCTTAAGGAAATACTGCCATTTTATAAAGTTTCATTTGATGTCAAATAGGTATGCTTTTAGAGATTGGATTTGGATACTTAGTGAAAGTGAAGGCATTTCTCTTGGTATATTGAATGGGTCTCTCTCAGGGGAAGACTAACATTAGTTAACTTTGGTTTGGAGGTAATCTCAATGTATTGGCATGCTTTTCCTATATCATAAAGGGAATTTGGACAAAATTACATGAAATATCCTCCACATCTTATGGATTTGGAAAGGTGAGATGGAAAAAATGGAACTAATGAGACAAGATAGTTTGGAAAATCAAATAAAATTACAGGTTCGGAACTAAATATTATATTTCGCTTTGGTAAGGCTTTCGCTACAAAAATCCTATTGAAGCTTTTCACTAAAGATGGATTATGGAAGAGGTTGATAATACCGAAGTACATAGAACCTTTAAATTTTGATCAATGGATTATAAACCCTAATAAGATATGTAAAAATACCTCCATTTTTTGAAAATTTATAGTTCTAGCATTCTCATTAGTGGGAAAATGAGTTATATGGAAATCTAGTAGTGATAAAAAAAATCAAATTGTAGTTGACCCCTAGATACACTATGGATAATATTATATAATGTCTACTGGTTTACATGATCACTTAATACTCATTAACATCATTTCATTATCATATGCTCAAATCCCAAACATTGACAATCTTTAGAAAGGGGACTGAAAATCATTAGCAAGGGGTCCAAAAATAGACAAGGGACATTGGTATGGTGGGGATGCTTGGAAAGGAGTATAAAGAATTCATCCATTGGTTGACCTCCAATATTATTCATATTAAATATGTAGAGGACCTTTTGGTCTAGTCAAAAACCCTTGCAAGAGAATATTACACAATAAGACTAGAATATGATGCAATATTCATTGATGTTCAAAGCCAGTAAGTAAACTAGTGGTGGAACAAGTTATAAAAATTAAAGGACCTAAAAAAACAAGTTTATTATTTAGGATGTGTTTAAACAAAACAAAAAATTAATAAAAAATTCCTTACAAAGTGTTTTTTTCGAGGGCCTAGGTATGTTTGTAGCATGCATAGTGTGCTTTAGATTCCATTTATTATATGCTAGTAGGATGTCTTTTAATAATAGAAGTGTGTCCAACTAAAACTTTATCGAGAGTAACTAGTTTTCAATGGAAATCATGTCGAAGAGGGACTTAAGACATGGATGCAAGATGAAAACATTTTAGAACATGTATCATTACCATTTCTTGTGCATTAGGCTATGTGGTTGAGCGAAAATGCCATAATATTTGAAGATGTTAACATAATCCCTTTGCAAGTTTTTTTTTCAAAATTCAATATACCTATTGTGACCTTAAGAAATCACATGAGAACAAGACTCAAAGACTAACCATGGTGTTTTTTTTATAATGCTTCCATTGGAAACCCAATTTTGTGCGTTAGGGGTATTTTATACATGTCAAGGAGTCATTGCATAACCTTCTCTTCAGGATTGGAACTCGGGAGCATCAATATGTGGAGAGAAAATCCATCCTTATATTGATGGGTATAGAAATTAATGAAGGCATCACTAACATACATATTTTGGGGGACAATGCAAGTGTTGTAATGGGTAAATCAGCACATAAATATTCTAAACATTGACTTGGAACATTGACTTGGATTAGCTTCAATATTTATAAAATTTTCTTTCATATACATATATAAAGAAAAAAATTGAATTATCGACAGTTTGTTAAAAAAATAAATGAATGCTCAAGTAGGTATATGTAATATCTTAATTTTTTTCCTTGGAAAATTTGTAATTAAATTTGTTTAAAACCATGCATGGATATTTTTTATTTCCTACTAAATAGATCACCACGAGATATATAAACCATGGTGCTTTGAATATTGAAAATATTTTTACTTTTGTAGTTAATAAAATGATGATAACCAATACTAGCAGGTATGAGTGTCTGTGGGGGCTATAATAACACAAGTAGAGAAAGGCAAATGGGTCAAAGGGATTTTAATATTATTATTTATATCTAACCTACCCTATCATCTTCACCATATTAATTCTATGGGTAGTGGAGAAAACCAAT
The DNA here is from genome assembly GCA_000404065.3 of Pinus taeda. Lineage (NCBI taxonomy): Eukaryota > Viridiplantae > Streptophyta > Pinopsida > Pinales > Pinaceae > Pinus > Pinus taeda. The sequence continues at coordinate 62,550 of APFE030878759.1, forward strand.
TCCTGGAGTTAAGTCATTACTCATATACTTTAACAAGGTATCTCCCCTACATTTTGATAAATAGTCGGAGGGACTTCTTGTCATAGGACATGGATAAGAAAATTTTGATGAAGGGAGGGAGGCGTGGAGCTATAAAAAGGGTCTCTTTCACCTCTAGTTACCTCACATTAATATGTCAATCCGGGAATGTTTTTCTATTTCAAAGAGTGTCTCAGTCTGAGGCTTAGCATTTGTCAGAGTAATGCTTGTAGTACAGCTATTTGAAACTACAAAAGTAAATTGATGTGTGTCTACAACTTAACTACTTCAAAAGGCTAAATCACACACTCAGATATTAAGCAATGCATCAGTCAAGGGTTCAGTAGCAATAACCCATCCCTTTAGAAACTGATGGAAAAGAAATCGGAGAACAGATCAGGGGTCTGGGAGCCAAGTAGCAGATGTCGATGCTCACTACAGCCTAAGACTATCCTTAACAAATATGGCAGATAAAGAGAACAGCAATGAAATAGAACAGCAACCTTAAAATGGAACAACAATTCGAAAATGGAACAGCAATTCGAAAATGGAACAGTAATTCGAAAATGGAACAGCGATTCGGAAATGAAACAGCAATCAAGGAATCAAGCAGTAACTAAGTTTAACAAGCTGTGAATATATTTAATCACATCAATCCTTCATTCTTAAATATGCACACACACAATGGAATAGAACTGCCTACAGATACATGATGGATCAGCACTGTAAACCATATAAACACAACGTGCTTAGTCTGATTCCGTTATCACTCTAATTAGAAAGCATACAATTGCATCTCAAGATGAAACAGTAATATTCAAGGATTCAATAATCATATAAAATCAGAGCTTCCAAGGTAAATTCTGTAATGCTAAGGTACAATCGCATAACACAAAAACTCTGTAGTGGAACAACAGTATCCTGTAGAGATTAACCGTATTATACCAACACTTAAGGGAATAATAACATGATTCAGCGTCAATACAACACTTTTGTTTGCAGGAACATTAAATGAATTAAACATAACAGAGCATGTGACATAAACTTTATAAAACACGTCAGATTACCAGATCACGTTGATAAGCAAACCACACAGGAACCACGCGTAATAGTACAAGAGCAAGTGTCCTCCAGGGTCGGGCCCTTAGCCTCCAGGGGTACACTGCTTAAGGTTGATCCAAGCTCAAAGATAAAAGAGTAACCAAGTCTGTATTATGCATGAAGTAAAATTACAGTAAAGCAAGTCTTAACAAGACGTAATGATCATAGTCTTGATATTTTTAAAAGAAATTACATAAGAGCATAACCATGCTTGAGCTAACAATGTTTCCCCTTATATAAGGGTGATGACGGAGATATCTAGCTCTAGAAATAGATAAAACAATGATCCCTCAGGATCAAGGATCCTGAGGGATTCACAGAATCGTTAATCCTGAGTTACTTCTTTTCTTTTCTGCGCCGAGCTGGTATCTCTGCTTCCTTTCCTGGGTTGGTCCATTTTGATCTGGTTTGCATGTGGTCTCCCATTGAAGGGACAACAGTTAATTCATCTTTTTCTTTTCCTTTAGGATGGCCACTTTTTGTTTTTCCTCCCTCCTGTACATGGAAATGACAATTGTCAGCATTCTATATTAATCTCACATGTTTTGTTATAATTCTTTATCATTTCCTAAGTTCATAATGCAAAAAGGCCTATAAGTCCTAATGAAAAGATACTGAAATAACCATCAAAACATACCTTCTTTGATACTCCACACACCCCCCGGCTTACCCTTTTTCATGGCCTCATGAAAACATTGTAGTTGACATGCAAGGTTGTGAGTGAGTAGGCTAGAGACGGAATCTCATGTGAGGGCCTACAACCGTGATGTGAAACTAGGTAATCAAAGAAATGGCCTATCTGACCCTCAGGCATTTCATACAGGGCTTGGTATCTAGGTGTAGGATGCCAAATGATTGGACTCTGGAACCTATATCCTAACCAGGATGGCCCTGCCTTCAAAACAATTTCGCCATAGAGGGGAAAACGGTTGGCATCTAGTTTAAAATTCTCATACTTAAATGGTTCTCTAAGCTAGATATTCAAATTAGATATTCGATATCAAAATTTAGCTGCATCAATGGTAGGGTCTTTGATAGAGGAAAAATATTCAAGTCCCTGTCGAATGATTGCCTCATGCATGGGTCCTAATGCTTCAATCACTCCTGGAGCCTTCATGAGATTTCTATGTTTCCTCCATAACTGTGTTGGGTCCCTAGGCTCAGCTCTTATCCATAGATCTAATCCGTTTTCTTGTCTTTGAAAAGCGTTATAGGCTTTGAGCCATTTAATTTGATTAACTGCAAATGAAATAAATGCTTGTAATTGAATGTCCCCAAAAAAAGGGACAGGGTTCAGTTCGGTCTCTTGTTCTAGTACAAGGTTATGCAAGTAAAATTCACAAAATAATCTCTGCACTTTTACCCCGTAGTGTTTACAGCAGTTTATGAAATCATCTATGGTGTTAATTTGTATGGGAGCGCCTGCTTTAACAGCCTTTATTTTCAATTGCAAATACCTTTCCATTAAAAATAGTGTATAGTTCTTAGCAGGGGCTCTAGATGCTAGGACGTCATTGTATAGAGAACACAAGGTATCCATCTATTTGATAACTACATCTAACCTATGAGCTACCTTTGCAACTTTCTCTTATTCCTTCCGCCATCCTTCGAAGGCCTGGCTTTTAGATAAGTTGACGTTCCTTAGCTGCTGCTATAATTCTTCATATTTTTCTCGAGGGACCGTTTGCTCCCTAAGCTTTTCTGCTTCTTGCTGAGCTTGCTTCAAACCCTTCTGAAGGGTTACCATTTTTGGATCCTTTTTCCATGCAGTTGTGTAGGCCGAGAGCTTTACCTGAACTTTCCTATTGCGCTGCTTTGAGTTCAGAACCCTTATTACTCCTGAAGGTGGTGCCTCCGTCTGAATTATCTTATCATCCATTTCTATTTTAACACGAACATCATCCCATTGATGTTCCTTTTCAATTGGAACAGCGGTCTGTTTTTCAGCTTCATTTGGAACAGCAACTTGGCTTTTGTCGGGGTTTTGAGCAGCAAGATGGATTCTGGTCCTCCGCCTCTTGCCCTTAAGGGGTTTTTCTGGTGTGGCCAGAACTTTTCTTCCTGAAGTCCCTTTTACCATTTGCCTCGCCTTTAGAATCCTAATCTGCTGGTGAAGATGGACTATTATGTTCAATAATGTTTGTTGTTCCTTTCGTAATTCTCTTATTTCCGTCATTTCTTCAGAAGGAACAGTAGGCTATTTACCACGGTCTAGGCTGCGGCTAGCTTCCTGATTTTCTTCCTGGGGTGGTTGTTCTGGGGAAAGAACCTTAATTGGCTCTGTTATTTCTTGGGCTAATTCTTTTTCTTCCCTTATTTCCTTTGAACTTTCTTATGGTGCCTTCTGATTAGGAACGGGTTGTTCCTGCTCAGTATTTTCTGACATCTTCTCATCATGAATGGATAGATTTTCTACTTCTGCCTCTTTTGCATGTGATTCCTCGGGTGCATCTTTCTCTTGGGGTTTCTCTCCGGCATGGAGGTCTGATGGACTCGGAGGTTGGCCATATTCGCCCATATTGGCCAAAACTTTCGCCAATTCATCTTCCCCTAATGGGTCTTGAAATGGGCTGCCTTCCTGTTGTTCCATTCCCTCCTCCTACTCGGACTGCTTAGCTTCTATTCCCTCATCTCCTTCCTCTTCAGATTGCTCATCTTTTTCTTCTTCTTCTTCTGCAGATTACTCTGCCTCCTCTTCTTCTTCTTCTTCTTATGCTTTTGCTTCTGATTCTGCAGACTACTCTGCTTCTGATTCTGCAGACTACTCTGCTTCCTCTTCTTCTTCTTCTGCTTCTATAAACTACTTTGCTTCCTCTTCTTCTTCTTCTGCTTCTGCAGACTCATCCTATACTTATGTTTCCATGTCTTCCCTTGGGGATTGCTCATCTTCGATTTCCACTGTCTGGCTAGTGCCTTCTTGGGGTTTCTCCAGCCCCCCTCGTAGTCGTGCTAGCCGGACCGATTTCCTGCGTTTTTTTGGTTTCTCGGGTGCGTTGGTAACATGTTTCCACTTTTCTAATTTCTTGTGTTTTTCAGGTTGCTCAGGTGTGCTAGTGATCTGCTTCCGTTTTTCTGGACGTTGGGGTGTGCTAGTGACTTGTTTTCGTTTTTTCGGACGTTAGGGTGTGACCAACCCTCCATTGACGATGGTAATTAGTTCTTCCCAGCTGCTCTACTGCTCGGTGAGACTATGGTTGACTATCAACCGAATTAAACTGTGATGGCTAACGACTGACTCTACGTGTTGTGCCTTTTTCATGCTTCATGAAACGCCATGAAGTAATGAATTCACTAATGCAGGTAAATTTACAGAGCATTTCTGTTTTAGAACAGCTAGGAGTTAAAGATGTCGTGGTCTTACCACGTCTTTTCTGCCTTCACAGTTGATATAGCTTTGCATGGTCTTTGCTAATTCTGCCCACGGCTCTCCTAGTGTTGTTGGAAGCACCCCCTTTCCTCGAATTGCCAGGCTTTGTCCCTCGTCCTGGAAGATCTCTATAACCTTCTGCAGCCTTTCCTTCTTTATTTTCCATACTGGTCCAGTGGTTGGCAGTCCCGAGACTTCTGCGATTATGTCATCGGTGATTGTTATACATTTTCCTCTTACTGTGGAGTAGTCCTCTTGCAAATTCTACAAAAATTCAATCGCTACTATTTCATTGGATTCCTTCAGGTGGTTAAGATAGGTCAGCCATCTTGCTCTTTCCAGGATTTCCCAGGCAGCAGTCGAAACAGTTAGCACTTGCGGTTCTCTACGAACTGATCTTCCTCCCATAGTTTTGTTGCGAATTCTCAAAGGAACAGCAGCTGTTTGTTGAAACGCAGAGAAGCTAATGGCGTAAAACTCGTTCAAACTCCAATGCTGCGGCATACTCAGTGGAAATGGCTTTGAACAGAAACTCATGCAAAAAAAAAAAAAAAACAAACCAAACAAAAACAAAACAAAACAAAACAAAAAAAAAAAAAAAAAAAAAAAAAAAAAAAAAAAACAAAAAATAGGAAGAGATAATACCGTTGAGTCGTGCTATGCTTGAGTACACAATCTCCCAAATAGCGAGCTGACACGTAGTCTGCGGAATGATGAGGTTAACCTCCCCCCCTGCAATGTGATAGGCTGTCCCAGTCGTCAAATAAAGGAGCAGCGCCTGTTCTACAGAAAATTCTTTAAGGAACAGCGTATGGCAATATGCCATGTTTACAAAAACAGCCTATTACTGAAATCGAGGTATAAAGTTTCGTCGCTTTAATACGTAAGAGACTGTGGTGATTTGATCCAAGTTCGGGGATAAGACATTTTCCGTAAATAGAGAGTCTCATGTGGTCATTGTCACTGGTTCTGTAATGATTGGTGATAATATATAGTCATGTGTTATATGGTTGGGATAATATATAATTAATTACCACGGCATAAGAAACAAAAGGATGCAACTAACTTACCTATTGGTGTAAATAATGCGACTTCAATACCATTAACAGTGCTCTACTGCCGACAGGTGTCCATAACCTTGGTAGAGTTGTTTGTTTCACCCATGGAACCATAGTCCTTTGTGTATGCTAGGAAACATTTTTGCAATGTCAAAATGTAGGCCATTATGCTGGCTTGGTGACCAATTAGCCATAATGCCATTCACGAGGAAGGAGCGAATAGTGGGCAGGTCGGCTCGTGCTGAGACCTCCTGTTCCAAGGGTTGTTTGTTTGATATACCTTTTGGACCATTTACGTGGTGTGGTGGCCATAGTGGGAATGCCACTTCGCTTCCATCCTGATGATCATGGTAGGCCAGCTCTTAATGAGACTTCCTATCCTGTAATTTGACAATTTAGAGACAATGTTTTGCTCCCTTTTTTCCTTTGTTTTTCATAAAGCGTCTTCCCTATTTATACACAAAGGGTGGTTCAACACTCCTTAAGAGTAGGAATGGTGGAAGAAGTCTTAATATCCCAATAGGAAGGTATAGATCATTTGCTCTTATTGTTGAATGATAATCAAAGAGGATTAACAAGGGACCATCATGATACAGATAACCAATCAGAACAGAATTAGTAGAACAATGGCAGCAAAAGATGATGAATAAGCATGACTTTCCTTGTGTCTTCTCACCAATTCAGGGCAGTTTCTTATAAAGATAGCGATTTATGATTGACTGATTTCTGTATGCTGTGTTTTTGTTCCCATTACATAAGTGCATAGCTGTATTCAAAAAGACTTGAAGGAACATGAACAATAAGCATCCTCAATTTAGAATAGACAAAGGAACAAGTTGTTTCACAAGGAAAGCAAAAACATACAAGTGGTGTTCCTTTTGAGGAAGGGAACAACAATAGTTCACAAATGTTGTTCCTTTGGAAAAAGGAACAGCAATAACATACCAATGCCGTTCCTTTGGAAAAGGAACAGCAGAAATCAAAAATGTTGTTCCTTTGGAAAAGGAACAGCAAAAATCAAAAATGTTTTTCCTTTGGAAAAGGAACAGCAAAAATCAAAAATGATGTTCCTTTGGAAAAAGAACAGCAGAAATCAAAAATGTTGTTCCTTTGGAAAAGGAACAGTAGAAATCAAAAGTGTTGTTCCATTGGAAAAGGAACAGCAAAAACACACAAATGTTGTTCCTTTGGAAAAGGAATAGCAAAAATCAAAAATGTTGTTCCTTTGAAAAAGGAACAGCAGAAATCAAAAATGTTGTTCCTTTGAAAAAGGAACAGCATAATCAAAAATGTTTTCCATTGGAAAAGGAACAGCAAAGGTAGCAAAACTTGTTTCAAAGATATATACAAAAGTAACTCAAGAAATTATGTATAAAATGTAAAGAAAAGTAAATTCTCTAATGAATTATAGGTGAGGGGGACTTCTCTTCCTCCCCCAAAATCTCCATATCTGAATCTTGGCGTAGTTGTTGGCAGAAGGACTCCCGGGTAAGTGGTTTGTGTTAGGATATTCCGACACATAGGAATAGTTAAGTTCAATTTGGTCTAGTATAGAGTTAGGTATAGAGTTAGGTAAAGTGTGTTTCTTTACCGTTGTACATTTTGTAACTTACAATCCGACGGTCACGATATGTAGTGATCCGACGGTTCATTCTCTCCTCGGTATTACCGACACTTGATCCGTGGCTTGACACCCGATTGGTCCATGAATTCTATTTAAAGTGCATGGAGGGTAATTTGTAGGTTAACCGTGCATGAGAGAAGCTTATGTAAATTTTCATTCTTTTATTAATAAATTTCCTGTAGTAGCCACGTTG
>APFE030878767.1:32546-55059 GCA_000404065.3 Pinus taeda
AAATAACTATAAAAGGGAAAAAATTGAGCAAAATCGAATATTCCAATTAGCCATGGTTAATTAGGAATATTAGAGTCTCCCCTGGAAAAATGTTGCTTGTCCTCAAGAAACTGAAGTGATGGATGCTTCAAGATTTTCTCACTCTCCCAAGTGGCATCCTCATCCGTCAAATTCTTCCAACTCACCAAGAATTCCCGGACTGTCCTACTCCGCAGTTGCCTCTCCCTGGTATCAATAATAGCCTCTAGCTGCAACACCAAATGCCCCTCATCATCCATGGGTGGTAGCTCATCTGTCACTATCACCCGCTACCCCAATGCCTTCTTCATGCATGATACATGAAAAATGTTATGAATCTTGTTGCCTTGGGGCAGCTCCAACTCATATGCAACCTATCCAATCCTGCGTATCACCCTATATGGCCGATAAAAGTGGGGCTTGAGCTTCTCAGCCCCCTTTTGCTTCAGTGACGACTATTTGTATGGTTGTAATCGTAGGTAGACCATGTCCCCTACCTCAAACTGTCTCTCCACTCAACCCTTTTCGACATATAGCTTCTGCTGGTTCTGTGTTGTAGCCATGTTATCCTTGAGAGCTCAGAGGATATCCTGACTCTCTTGGATCCAAATCTATGCTCTAGGAGCCTTGCTATTACCAAACATCACATCAGCAAAAGATAAAGGATGATGCCCATATAAGGCATAGAATGGCGACATACCAATGGACATGTGATGTGTAGTGTTGTAGCAGTACTCCCCCAGATGCAGCCACTTCATCCATGCTCGTTGCTGCCTGATGACATAGTTACGCAAGTAGCCCTCCAGCCACTTGTTAACTATCTCTATTTTCCCGTCCGTCTGTGGGTGATAACTGGTACTCCGTGTCAACTCCATCCCCGCCAACCAGAAAAGCTCCTGCCAAAACCCGCCCATGAAATGGTTGTCCCTGTCATTGACGATGGTCTTAGGAAGACCGTGTAGCCTGAAGATCTCTCTAAAGAACATCTTGGCCACCTGTGCTACTGTATAGTGTGTGGATATGGCAAAAAAATGTGCATACTTTTTCAGTCGATCAACGACGACAAAGATACAATCCTTGCCTTGTACCATGGGCAAACCTGTGATGAAGTCCATCGAAATACTCTCCCATTTCCCCTCTGGAATGGGAAGAGGCTACAATAATCCCACGGGATGGCTCATCTCTCCCTTATTCCTCTGGCAAACACTGCACTCCCGGATATGCTAGAGTATGTCCTCTTTAAGGCCCTTCCATGAGAACCTCTCTCTAATGGCCTTGTAGGTTTTGGTAAACCCATGATGGCCTACCAAAGGTGAATCATGTGATGCCTGTAGTATCTTCTTCTTGAGCTGAGACCCTTCATTCAAGAAGATCTGGTCCCTGTAATAGATGATCTCATTGACCACCCTGTACCTGTCATCTTCCACCTTCCCATCCAGAACCTCACATGCAAACCTATCCTTGGAGTACTCTGCTAAGATTCGAGCCCTCCAGTCTATGTCCAAGCTCATAAGAGACAACATGGTTGATCTACATGAAAGAGCATTTGCTACCACATTTTTCTTACCCTTGACATACTCAATGTCAAAGTCATATGCTTGGATCTTGCTAATCCACTTCTACTGCCTCTCTTATAGCTGCTTCTGCTCCAAAAGGAATTTGAGGCTGTTGTGATCAGTCCTCACCGTAAACCTGTTACCCACTAAATATTGCCGGAACTTGGCCAATGCATGCATGATGGCCAGCATCTCCTTGTCGTATATAGAATACAACCTCTCATGTGGAAGGAGCTTCTAGCTCTCATAGGCTATAGGGTGACCTCCCTGGATCAATACTATGCCAATCCCCTCTCCCGACACGTCACACTCCAAAACAAATGGCTGGTTGAAATCTGGCAATGCAAGCACTGGGCAGCTGCTCATAACCTCCTTGAGCCTATCAAAGGCTCGGTGCGCTATATCCGACCAACTGAAAGCCCCCTTCCTCATCAAATTTGTTAAGGGTGCAGCAAGCTATGAGAAGCTCTTGACGAACTTCTAGTAGTAAGTACAAATGCCAATGAATCCCCGGAGTTCTGTCATGTTCCTCAGCTCTAGCCACTCTCTAATGGCCCTGATCTTCCCCTCATGGACTCTCACTCCATCCACCCCTATGATGTGCCCCAAATACAACATCTCTGTCAATCCAAACTCACACTTGGAGAGTTTGGCATAGAATTGCTGCTCCTGCAAGATACGTAACACTGTCTCAATGTGCTGGAGATGCTCCTCCCAAGTCATGCTGTAAATGAGAATGTCATCAAAGAATACCAACACAAACTTCCCCAAGTGATTGCGGCAGATGTGAGTCATGCAGGACTGAAATGTGGCGGGGTCATTGGTTAGCCGAAAGGGCATCACCAAGAACTCAAAGTGCCCATAGTGACACTTGAAGGCAGTATTGGGAATGTCCTACTCCCTCACACGAATCTGATGGTACCCAGATCTCAAATCGATCTTTAAGAAGAACCATGCTCCTCTCAACTCATCCATCAACTCGTCGATCCTGGGTATGGGGTACCTGTTCTTTAGTGTCTTCTTGTTCAGGGCCCTGTAGTCAATGCACATCCTCAATGTGCCATCCTTCTTCCTCACCAACACCACGGAAGAAGCAAAAGGACTTGTACTCGGCTGAATGTGCCCAAGAGCCAGCAACTCCTGAATGACCCACTCAATCTCATCCCGATAGGCCTTGGGATGCCTATAGGGGGTAGTAATCATTGCTTGTATACCCTGCTCCAGCTCATTAGTGTGCTCAAATCCTCAGTCCAGTGGCTGTCTCGGTGGAATCTCCCCAAACACTATGGCATACTGGTCAAAGATAGGTTGTATCTCTGGATGCATCGTCTACCTTGTAATCCCTACCTCTGATGCACGCAGCTCCATTACCCAGTCTACATCTCCCTTCCGGAAGACTTCCTCCATCCGATGAGCCAACACAGTCTGAGGCAGATATGTGTGTTGTCCTCGTATCTTCTCATGCCTCCCTGTGTTCTCATCATCCCACTCCATCTCTAGGGTCTTCCAATCCGTCGTGACCTTCCCTAGAGTGATGAGCCACTGAACACCCAGTATCATGTTGGTGTCTGGAATATCGACCACGAAAAAGTGGTCAGTCAATGTGTAGGTGCCTATCGTCACTGATAGCTCTGGAACATAACGAGCACACATCATGGTTTGATCTCTTGGGACCAAGACTTAAAACCCATCGAAGCTCTCTATCTGTAAACCTCTCCGCTCAACCATCTGTGCATCGATGAAGCTGTGGGTTGCCCCACTGTCAACCAAAACTGAGACTCGCTGGCCACGCACTATCCTCCGTATGCGTAGCGTCAGATACTTGGGAACTCGTCGCAATGCTGCAAGGGCCCCTCCGGTAGGTGCAAAAGATGCACCACCTGTTGCTAGCAATGGAGGTGGCAAAGGTCCCTGCACGACATGACTATCACCTACCTCCACATCATCCTCGTCATCTTCTTCCCCACTGCTCTTGGAGAAGACCTTAATAAAATGTGCTTTTCCAGCAGCACATCAATGTCCTAGTGCCCACAACTCCTGACAGGTGAAGCATAACTACTTCTTCTTCAGCTCCCTCCTGGCATCATCGTAGATCCGTGCTCGTCTGAGATTCCCCTTTGGAGGTGGAATCCTCACATCCTTCCCCTTAGACTGGAAAGTCTGTCTCTCGGGGTAAGGTGTCTGAGTCCTGGGTAAGACATCCTGTAAGTCCCGGGTCCTGCTAATGGCGTCCTGGAGTGTGGCTGGTCTAGTGGATCGGAATAAACCCTGGAGTGGTTCTGCTAACCCCTCAACATACATATAGATCCTCTATGCCATGGATAGATCTGGCACCATCACTGAGACCCTCAAGAAATCTGAAATGTAGGTCTCTGGGTTCCTTGTCTGTTTGAGCCTCGTCAGCTCAAAAAAATGCTGCTCCGGATCCCTTCGATCAAATCACTCCATCAATCTCCTGGTGAAATCGGCATATGTCATCACTATGGAGTGTCTGAGTGTAACCATAACCACCAATCCTGAGCCTCACCATCCAAATGCAATGTTTCCACCTTGATGGCCTCTGTCTTTGACATCTGGTTAAGCTGGAAATAAATGTCCAGCTTCTCCACCCAAGACTTCGTCGAACTGTTTGATGAACCATCAAATGTAGGCAAGTGGAATCTACTCGTTACATGTTGGGTGTCACCATCATGGTAATGCCGGTATCCTTTGGGCTCTGCCTCCTGCTGGGCTTTGGCCCCCGTGTTTTCTCCTAAGAATGTGGGCATGGTAGTGTGTGTAGGGGCATGCGAAGCCACCTGCTGCGCAATATCACGCTGCTCTAGCAAATGATGGGATGCACCTGATCCCTTACTAGTTTGAAAAACCCATGGGCTCTCACGTTGTCTAGCCTCTACTACCGTGAGTCTCTGCCCCATTACCTCAATCTACCTTCACAGATCCTGCATTGATTTGAGGAGCATATCCACAAATCTCTTCCCGTCCTCGTCTGCCATTAGATCCTTCTGCTCTGCGTCCACCACAGGCTCCTCCTGTTCTGCGTCCACCACCAGAACACAGTCTCCCTCTCCGTAGGTATTCTCCAACTTACTCCCAGTGTCTCTGTATCTCCTACCTCTGTAACAGATGTAAGATTTTTCCCCCGGTTTCATAGATTGCTAGCTCCATACGCTAAGCTAGATCTATACTCTGATACCACTGTGATATCCCCAACCCAGAATATTGCTTAAACCCCAGCACGTCTCAACCAGAAAAACGTACAAGTGGTATAGTAGCCAAGAAAATCATAGAGATATAATAACATTAGTGCAACAACAATAGTGTATATATGAAATATAAACAGATACTCAAGAAATGCAGCAAGAAATACTAAACCATTTTATTATACTAAGTAGAAAAATGAGTATAGGAGGTGATCAGGAAGATGGCACGTCAACTTTCACAAGGTAAGTGAAGAAATACACTCAGAATAGCAAAGGAATGGCTTCTCTTTGAGCTGCGTCCCAGTTGCTGGAAAACTGTTGTGCTACTACTGCTACTAAAAATCAAATGAGCTTTTGGGGTTGTTCCCCTCCTCAGAAAAGGCTAAAACTCTAGAATCAAACTTTCCTCAAGAAACCCAGAAAAACCCAGAAAGCTTTTCTGAAATGGCTTACCTCCGAAAATCACCCCTTTGGGAATCTACATAGTTCCTCAATGCTCTGCGCTGCCACTGAAGAAACCCCTCTAGAACTCTGCCTGAAAATATACCAAAAATCCTCCAATATGCAAGGGTTGGTCCCTTGCTCAATCACCCAGCATAAATCCTCCTGCAAAACCCCAATCCAAAACTCCTACCAGAAAGAACTGCGTCCTCCCTCTCAGTGCTGCGCAGTCATCCCAAGATGCTCAATCCTCCTACCCAAAATGCTGCTGAAACCACTGCAAAAATATTGATGGAAATACCTTGCCCGAGTAGGCACTCGAAGTCCCTTGAGACTAAGGGTGAGATCTCTGAACGAAGACACTCGATGCATTAAACAGTGCTGCAAACTAGCTAAACAACCAGTGTGCTCTAAGTCAAAATTACTAGCTCACAATGCACATAGTCAAATGATCAAAATGAGGGGGCTTCTCTCTCCTTTATAGCCTTTGCCTCTCTCAATCCCAAGGCTTACCTCCTCCAACGTAATTCCTCTTTTTCCACGTGTTTCTTCCCTTCTGCGCAGTCCCTCCAAGTGTCTGTGTGGGCTCCATCTCTACATCCCCCTTTGGCCCCCTTGGCTCCCCTTTAAGTCACAACGTTGTGCTACTAGGAAGTGACTTTTATTCTAAAAGTGAGTTATGCCCCTTCTCTCACTTTTTTTATTTATAAATAACTATAGAAGGCAAAAATTGAGAAAAATCGAATATTCCAATTAGTCGTGGCTAATTAGGAATATTACACAATGACATGGTGCTACTAGTCATTGAAACCACAATATCCAAGAGAGCTAGCAATGAGTTTAAAAAAATATTTCAAGCATTCACACATGAATATGCAATGTTATGTTAACAATCATCAACAAAACAAGGCTAGCACAACCTATGATCCAAATATTTACGAATATATTGAAATTGATGGAAATTTAGGGAGGGACTTCAACTCTCCACACAACCATAGGCCAACTACACTACAATCCCTCTTGTAGCTGAAGATCCTCAAGTCAGATCTAGAGTTTGATGGGATACTTGCATAGGGAAAATTGGTACCAATGGATTGGTCAAACACTCAAGGATGGATTCCAATATCCATGATGTTTAACAAATGCCTTCTAGAAGTAAGCACCATAGTGACTCACTTAGTCTCTAAGTTCAGTTTACATGGGCTTTACCCAAAGTCCATATGGTCTATTTTTCAGTTCTAGGAGATTGAAAACAACATTTTAGTGGTTTAAGAATTATTTTCATAGCAATCACTATGTGGGTCTTAAATTCATTGTCTAAGTGGTAAAATCACTCTCCGACAAGCACAAAAATGGATTATATCACCATGTCCAAGTGGTTTATCAACTATATAACAAGCATCACAATGATTTTGTCATCCACTGAGCCTCCCACTAACCATTCAATATTAGACTCAAATTCCAATGGCCTCCACATAATAATGTAAGAGAAGACACTCTAAATATTAGAGCATAAGTTCAGGGACAGTCTTATCTATTTAGCCTTTCCACTGGTCTTCCAACTGCTCCCTTGTTTGTGAAAATTTCCTTGGAATGAAACAACTAAAATTTATTCTTGTAACTGATTAAGTTATGAAGTTTGTCTGCTACAATAGACAAGGAATAAATCACACTGAAATTCTTCACAAATAAAAATGCCGCTTAAAATAAAATTTCAGAAATCGAGAAAATGGAGCACACACACACACTAAAATTGATGTAGTTATTTTTGGACAAATGTCCCTGAGAAAACCAATGTGGGAAAATTGGTCCAACAGATGAGGGTTTTATTATTTTTATGCAACAATGAAAATCTAAGTACAATCTACATACTGATAATTATCTCCATGCTGATTCACACCACCACCCAACTCAAAAAATGGTTGTTCTTCAAACCCTCTTCACTATAGCATGTAGAATATCAAATGATATCCACATCAAGGAGGAGATTACCTACTTAAGAAGAACTTTTTCTAACCTAGGATACAATAATAAAGACATCTTCAAGTCCATTTAGAAAGCCAAATACGGTAACAAAAAAGACAAATCAAATAACCCCCCGACTACTAATGCCTACCTTCCATATATTCATGGTGTCACTCACAATTTAGCTAATGTTCTTAGAAAGAAATATATCAAGACTTCAATCAAACCCTTGATGATTATTAAACAAAGAATGAAGTTGGTCAAGGACAACCAAGAGCAACTCCAACAAAAAGGTGTTTATATTATCAATTGTTCTTGTGGAGAACACTATATTGGGGAAACAGGCAGGTTAGTCAGGATCAGGCTCAAAGAGAATGGTGCAGATATCCGTAATGAGATAACTCGTTCTTCAGCTTTAGTTGAGAATGCAGGCAAAACAAACCACCACATATGCCTTGAAGACAAAAAGGTCATTTCCAATGAAAAACACCATTTTAAGTGTAAAGTTCATGAGGCACTTGACATCATAAAACACCCACATAACCTCAATAGGGATGGAAGGTTGGAAATTAGCAGAAATTGGACCTCACTTCTCACCCCCATTGATTAAAATGCCCCTCCCTTTTGCATCACCCCTACCACTCTTCATCATTCCCACCCTCTGTTTCCCCTACACCTCACAATTAGCCCCCTTATCACACTCACCCCTACTCTACGTTCAATACCTTAACCCTCTTCACCTCCTTTTTCCTCCCTTTCATTGGTCCTTCTATAGGTCAAAAAAGCTCCTCTCCGAACCATAAACATTACATTAAGCATTATAATGAAAAAATACATTTTCAATATAGTAACTAGAGTTCATATTAAATATATGTAAGATTCAATTTAGAATACATTAACAATAATCTAATAACGTAAACACATATGAGTTTAGAATCTAATTATTAATAATGCATTAATCTCCTTCAAATTAAACTATTAAAATTATATATCTATATATCTATATATTATATATTATATATATATATATATAATATTCTATAATATATATATATATTATATATATATATATATATATATATATATATATATATATATATATATATATATATATATATATTATATATATTTAATTTTTTGAAAAATAAAAACTTATTACAATAATTAATTAAAACCTAAAAACAAGCTAATTGCATAAACTGAAATTAAGCATTAATCAAAGTATTAAAAGAAAGAATTCACTAAACACCCCTCCCTTAAAACATAGATTAATTTAAACTCAATTAGAATTAATTTTTTTCAAATAAATAGGCAATTTATTAAAGTAAATAAACATATTACATTTGTTGAATAAACAAACTAATAACATTAACTTAAATTAAGCAATAATTCAAAATTAAGAAAATCAATTTATAAATAGAAATAATTATATTTAATGAAATAAATTTAAAGAATCTTTATAATAAGATTAAGAATATAAAGGGAGAAATACAATCAATAATGAATGCAATTTAATAAATTATTAAAACAATTAAGTATTATAAGAAAACTTATTAACAATAAAAATAATAATAATGAATTTAAATTAAAATCATTTAGATGGCCGACTTCCCAACTTGACAACTCACGTAACCCTATTTATTGCTCGTGCTCCTCTTCTTTTAAATCAGTCCTGATGATGAGTCTTGGTCTAGAATCGAAACATCGACAAATTAAAGATGAAGACTGTGGAATATTCGAATTCAGTTTCTCAAAAATCACATCACAGAAATCTACAAACCATTATCATGATCGTGCACAGAGGGGAAACCTGGAAAGAGATCCGTGATCTTGAAAAGACAAGGGTTAAAATTCAAAGAAAGGAATCAGATCTATACTTCCTCAAGCATTGTCACGATTCTAATCTAACCCTACCCTTTGCCTACATTAAACACATATTACACAAGCAATGAAACAATAAGGCATTTGAATGACTCAGTAAATCCTTAATTTGCCTGGAGATATGCAAGATCAGAGTTTATTTATGGTGATTATCTACAATAGCCTTTAAAGCTCACTTAAAACTAGCAGCAACTATCCAAGAAGACCTTTAGACGATCATCGATGCCTCCGCAGCACTCAAGGCGAACAAAGAAGGACACACTGCTCAGACAAGACATAATAAGAAACTACAAAAGCTGGAAGAGTGACATAGCAATGAGCGTAAGTAGGACCCAATGGAATTCAGTGAAACCGTGGAACAAACATGCAAAATTATAAGGCACGGCACTAACAATAGGCAAGATACATGTAGAACAGAGCTACGCAACCCGAAAGCTGGGTCTAACTCTAAGTCAAGCATAGCTTATTCTAGGCAAGAAGCACGCAAGAAAGAATCAATGCGCAACGTTGAAACTGAGTCCAGCTCCAACCGAGGCATGTCAAAAGAGAACAAAATGGAACTGCGGTCAAGGTACGCTATCATCAACAGTAAAAACGCTAGAACAAAGGCGAGAAAAATACAAGACAAACCATCAAACGACGCGTTTAATGAATCAGAAAATAGGTACGAAACAAATGATAATAGAATTCAAAATAAATTAAGTTTAGATGAAAATAACATAGTTACTAGAAACATCAACCTAGTCAATCATTTAGATAATATAACCATAGGTGTAGATAACCAAATGGAATACGATGATAACACTAATACATTAAATATGATTGAGCATAATAAAAAGAATAATAAACTAGATAATAATAAAATAAAACTAATACTATGGTCAAAAATATAGATATTAATACAACCAATACATATGATAATAAAACAATAAAAAATATTCCTCACAATAACTCTATTAATAATAAAAACGTTATAAATATTTCCTCGTATGAGATGAAAAAGGAAGAAACTGAGGTCCTTGACAAAGGTCTCAATTTTGCCCTAGCCTCTAAATGAATCCCTAACAAAGAAATTATCTGCAGTCTTGAAGATGGAATCAAGGCACTCAATGATGAAGATAAAGAACTTGTCAGACAAGAGTGCATTTTCATCCTGAGGAAAGCAAGGCCGCCTAAAAGAAATCTAAACCATGAAAAACTTAAAGTGCTAAAATGTTTGAGGAATAATAATGACGTTGTCATTCTAAAGGCTGAAAAAGGTGGTACCACTGTGGTAATGAATCATGGGGATTAAGTAAACACAATGAAGGACCAGTTATGTAACAGTGGTAGCTACAAAAAACTAGAGAAAAACCCCATCTCTAAAATTACAAGACTAATAAAAAAAACCATTAAAGAAGCCAATCTAGACAAGAAACCAAAAATGTTCCTTAGCCCTGACAGTGAAATTACCCCTCATATTTATGAGGCTCCCAAAATTCATAAAACAGATTTCCCCTTGAGACCTATAGCCAATACTATGGGATCACTCGCATATGAATTAGCAAAGTATGTCACCAAAAATTTAACAGCTCTGGTTGGTAAAACCATCTCTTACATCAAAGACTTCAACCGATACATTGTGTTCATTAAACTCGCTAAGCTAGATCCGGGTCATAAAATTGTCAGTTTTGATGTGGTCCAAATCTTCACCAAGATTCCCTTAGATGAAGCAATACAAGTAGTAAAAGTGGTGACAGGCCCCCAAATTGCAAAGTTGGTTGAAATCTGTCTCCGTTCCACTTTCTTCACCTTCTAGGGGGAAATCTTTGAGAAAACTTCAGGAGTGGCTATGGGATCACCTCTTTCACTTATTTTAGCCAATCTCTTCATGGAAAAATTTGAAAAGAAGGCTCTTGACACCTACCCATTAAAACCTAACTTTTGGATCAAGTTTGTGGATGACACCAGTGTTGATTGGCCTCACGGGGATGATGAACTTAAAAACTTTTTAAAACATCTCAATAGCATGTTTGATGACATCAAGTTTACAATGGAGATTGAGGAGAATAATCGCATCCCATTCCTTGACATCCTCCTCATAAGAAACAAGGATGGTTCCATAGGTCACAAAGTGTTTAGAAAAAGGTGCATACTAATAATTATATCCATGATGATTCACACCACCACCCAACTCAAAAAATGGGTGTTCTTCAAACCCTCTTCACTAGAGCATGTAGAATATCAGATGAGATCCACACTGAAGAGGATATTACCTACTTAAGAAGAACTTTTGCTAACCTAGGATACAATAATAAAGACATCTTCAAGGACATTTAGAAAGCCAAATCCGGTAACAAAAAAGACAGATCAAATAACCTCTTGACTACTAATGCCTACCTTTTGTATATTCATGGTGTCACTGACAAGCTAGCTGAAGTTCTCAGAAAGAAAGATATCAAAACTTCATTCAAACCCTTAATGGTTATTAAACAAAGAATGAAATTGGTCAAGGACAACCAAGAGAAACTCCAGCAAAAGGGTGTTTATATTATTAATTGTTCTTGTGGAGAACACTATATTGAGGAAACAAGCAGGTTATTCAAGATCAAGATCAAATATCGTGGTGTAGATATCCATAATGAGAGAACCCCTTCTTTAGCTTTAGCTAAGCATGCAGGCAAGACAAACCACCACATAAGCCTTGAAGACACAAAGTTTATTGCCAAAGAAAAGCATCATTTTAAGCATAAAGTTTGTGAGGCACTAGAGATCATAAAACATCCACATAACATCAATAGGGATGGAGGCTTGGGAATTATTAGAAATTGGACCTCACTTCTCACCCCCATTGATTAAAATGGCCCTCCCTTTGGCATCACCCCTACCACTCTTCATCTTTCCCACCCTCTGTTCCTCTACCCCTCACAATTAGGCCCCTTATCACACTCACCCCTTCTCTCCTTTAAGTATCTTAACCCTCTTAACCCCTTTTTCCTCCCTTTCATTGGCCCTTCTATAGGTCAAAAAAAACTCCTCTCCTAACCATAAAAATAACATTAAGCGTTATAATGAAAAAATGCCTTTTCAATATAGTTACTAGACTTCATATTAAATATAAGTAAGATTCATTTTAGAATACATTAATAGTAATCTAATAACATAAACACATATGCATTTAGAATATAATTATTAATAATACATTAATCTCCTACAAATTAAACTATTAAACTTAATTAAATATATATATACTATATATATAATATATATATATATATATATATATATATAATATATATATATATATATATATATATATATATTTAAAAATTAAAAACTTATTACAATAAATTAAAAACCCTAAAAACATAATAATTTTAAAGAAAACCTATAAACAAGCTAATTGCATAAACTTAAACTAAGTGTTAATCAAAGTATTAAAAGAAACAATTTGCTAAACACCACTCCCTTAAAACATAGATTAATAAAAACCCAATTAGAATTAAATTTTTAAAAATAAATAGGCAATTTATAAAAGTAAATAAACTTAACATTGTTGAATAAACAAACTAATAACATTAACTTAAATTAAGCAATAATTCAAAATTAAGAAAATCAATTTATAAATAGAAATAATTATATTTAATTAAAATAAATTTAAAGAATCTTTATAATAAGATTAAGAATATAAAGGGAGAAATGCAATCAATAATGAACACAATGTAATAAATTATTAAAACAAATTAAGTATTATAAGAAAAATTATTAACAATAAAAATAATAATAATGAATTTAAATTAAAATCATTTAGATGGCCAGCTTCCCAACTTGAGAACTCACCTAACCATATTTATTGCTCCCACTCCTCTTCTTTGTAAATCAATCATCATGATGAGTCTTGGTCTAGACTTGAAATGTTGACAAATTAAATATGAAGATTGTGGAATATCCGAATTCAGTTTCTCAAAAACCAAACCATTGAAATTTGCAAACCATTACAATCTACATGTTGAAAAATGGCAATCCCCAGCAAGAAAATTTGGCATAATTATTGAGGGAATTTCTCCCTCCTCCATGGGAAATCCTGATAGAGTACCACTCAAAAAAAGTAGCCATTCAAGAGCCCTACACAGACCTTTGCACAGATGCTACACAACATGAACTCACACTCCTAGAATCTACCTCTGAGTTAGACACTTTACCTACTTATGTTATTGGAAGTGATCCTCTGGCCCTCTCGAAAATTTACCTGACCTTTGGAAGCTAAATCAACCCCTTTCTTAGCCAAATCGATCTGCCACTCTAAAGCTTCCTGTGTAGTCCTTGTAAAACCTCTAGTGGAATAACTTAACTTCTTGGTGCTACCTCTCCAAAACTTGAAATATCCCTTCAAAATTATTGTTTTTTCTCCCTCTCCATCTCTTCTTTCCTTCTAGCTCGAACTCTCTCTACTCAATTGTTGGATGCTTGATCTGCCAAGTAAATTGACCTATCATGTGTATTCCTCCTCAACCCCATCGACCTCCTCTTATAATCTCTCGTTGGTGAACCAACAGCCATGATTTGATTGCCGTCAATGACTAAGATCATTACTGAGTCGATCCATGTGATTTTCTAGAGAAATCCCATCTTTCTCAATTGATTCATCTCAATTAATCACTTTTTGTAAGTTAGACTTTTGAAATATTTAATTATTGATTAATTAACTTAATTTAGCCATCTCTAGGTGTTTTTGATGAATTTTTTTATGGTTTTTGGATATCCTATGCTCCTTAGCATCTCTGACCAAATTCAAGACTATAAAATTTGTTTGATGTGACAAAAACTAACACTCCCTCTTAGTGAGGAAGGTGTTATACTATCTCATAAAATCCTACCATACACGTTGCTAATGTCTAACAATTGTGACAACCTGCCACTATCCACCTATCCATTGCGCAACTCTGATTCATATGCCACAATTGTAGTTCAACCACTCTGCATCTGCATTACTGCTGACATTGAAATGTACACCTTGTACTGTTGCCTAATTTTCATTGCGCTGAAACTAATCTCATGTTGTTGCTGCTATAATTGAGAACTAAAATTTGAATCAATTGTGTCTATGAACTACAATTGTCTCCTAAGTCTTTAACTGCTACTAGCATCTTCACTATCCACTGAGTAATTGTATGTGTTACAACTACTTAGTGCCCATCAGCATCTAAATGAAACTATTGATGCAACTATCTCTCACGATCTGAGTGCGCCATGCTGACAATGATCCATCTTCTACTGAATATCGTGGGCTCCTACAACAATTTCGATGATCCATATGAGGAGTAAATTGCAACTACTACTGCTCCTTTATGGATCCTGTCTGAATCTCTGCAACTATGGGATCTAGAGCTCAATGTCTGCCCACGTCTCCCCTAGAGTTATAACTGCCTACAAATAAAATTCCTCCTCCAACTTGGAAGACAAATCATCTATCTTTTTTGAAATTACTACTTGCTCATGCTTCTCCTTCTTGTCCTTCTTCCTGTTCAAACATTGGGTATTGTAGTGACGAAACTCACCACATTTGAAGCACTTGATCTTCCACAAATAATTCTTCTTATTTTCTCCTCCCTGTGAGCCTTGTCCCTAACTGGGACCTTTCTTTGCTTTCCCCTTTTATGCAAGTGCAACATTCTCCTCCTTCACACTTTTTTATCCTCTACTACTACTGCCACTAATGTTGCTCTCAGCTAGAGTGAACCTCATTTCATCTTGTGTGAAATCAACCCACAATTAGTCCCAACCAGGAAAATGATCTCATCCAATAATGCCTTGGATGAAAGTTGCCCATTCTAGTGTGAATCCATTGATGGCTATATGCACTAGCTCACTCTCTTGAGGTGCTTCTCCAACGGGTGCAAGTTCATCTCAAATATTCTGAATTCTAGTGAGATAAGGAACAAACCCTTCAACGTTATGCATCCTGGTGGTCCTTAACTTCTTCTTCAAGTACATATTCCTGTTCTCAAAAGGATTATGATATAGAGTAAAGATAACATCCCACATTTCTTTGGTTTTATTCTTGGCCATTATGTATGATATTATATGATCTTGAACACCATTAAGGTTCAATCTCTTCTCCTTGGCCATCTCCTTCCTGTAGTTCTATAGTTGTTGTTGATATGTAGCTACAGCTAAAAAATATCTCAACATACGTCTTCAAACCATGCTCATACCATAGGAAAGGCATTCTGGCTTTCCAGATATAGTAGTTAGATTCTCCCTCTAGCCTATTCTTGTCTTGAAGTCTTGTTGAGGCCATTTTTTGCAAAACTCAAACCAGGAAAATAAACAAGAATCTCCTCCCTTTCCTGCTTGGCTATTGTTCTTCTTCTCGCACTTCATCCTGGAATGAAGAGTTCTACCTGTTGCTACTTCCACCTACAACTAAAAATCATAGATTTCTTCTAGAAAACTAAATCTAGAAACCCTTTGAGAAAATCCCTCTACGTGTGATTTTCTCTTCCACCCAACACTGCTCTTCTCCTCCTAGTCTAGATGCAAACCAGCTATGCCCATATCTTCTCAACAAAATCATTGATCTATTCATAAGAAATGCTTCCTGGAAGCACCCCTACCTGCCGAAACTACTATTAAGCAAGTTCAAACTTTTCTTGCACCTGTGACTAGAAATCGAACCCTTGCCCAACAATTCCACTGCTTGGATGGATCTTTGCACAAACCTAGAGGAAACTTGCTTAGACTCCCTTTGAATTGTGAAATTTCTCCTCCTTCATCTTTGAGCCTCTGATTTGTCAAACTTCTTTGATACCATATGAAAAATTCTTTGAAATACAACAACATGAATTTATTCTTCTTACTATTTAAATTATCCAATTTATTTTTTACAACAAACAATGAATAAATCACACTACAATTCTTCACAAATAAAAACATTGTAGAAAACAAAATGTTGGAAACTAAGAAAATGGAGCACACACAATAAAATTGACACAGTTACTATTAGACAAATTTCCCTAGAAAAACCCAATGAGGGAAAACCAATGCAGCAAATGAGGGTTTTATTATCATTATGCAATAGTGAAAATATAAGTAATATCTCGATGTCGAAAACTAGCAATCCCTTGCAAGAAAATCTAGGACAATTATTGAGGGAATTTCTTCCTCCTCCATGGGCAATCCTGACACAACACTTTTTAGAAAAGTTGGTCATTCAAGACCCTTGCATAGGCATTTGTGCAACTTGTAACTTGCACTACCAGAATATTCCTCCAAGTTAGATGTCTTGCCTGCTTATTGCTGTTGGAAGTGATCCTCCAACCCTCTAGAAAATTTTCCAAGCCTCTGGAAGTTAAATTGACCTATGCTTAGCCAAATTGATAATCCACTTTGAAGCTACCTCTGTAGTCCCTGCGTAACCTCTTGTGGAATAACCCGGTCTCTTATTGTTGCCTCTCTAGAATTGGAAATATTACTCTAGACTCACTGTCTCTACTCCCTCTCTATCTTTGCTTCCCTTTTGGTTCGAACTCTCTCTACTCAACTGTTGGATGCTCAATTTTCCAAGGAAATCAACCTCTCAAGTGTATTCCTCCTCAACCCCATCGACCTCCTCATATAATCTCTTGTTGGAGAACCAAAATTTGTGATTAGATCCCCATCAACTACTAAGATAATTTCACAACCAATCCATGTCAATTTTTTAGAGAAATATAACCTTTCTTAATTAATTCCTATTAATTAATCACTTTTGGTAAGTTAGACTTTTGAAATATTTAATTATTGATTACTTAACTTAATTGAGCCATTTAAGGTGTTTTCTACTAAAACTTCTTTTGGGTTTTGGAGATCCCGTGATCCTTAGACTCTCTAACCAAAGTTGAGGCTAGAACACCTGTCTAATGCTACAAAAGCTAACATTATTTTCTTCTTTGAAAATGTTTTATAGGTCGTTCCTCTTAACCACTCTTCTTCGCACATATTATAGACTTCTTGATATGCACATTTTTCTTTATCTGTGTATTTTTCTACTATCTTTATTTGTTTCTGTTCATGATGTTCTCTCTGTTGTTCCCCCATTGACCTTCACTTTCCTCTTGAGACTACTACTCCCTTGTCTCGACCCACAAGGAAGGGACAAGAATGGTAGTGTCCTCCACCAATGTTGCCCACTTTGAAACTTCAAATCCTTTCAGTGCAGGCCAATCTGTGGTTAGAGTGTAGTTAAGCGGATTAAATGTAGATAGTTTTAGCCTTCTCATGACACCTCACAAGAAACTTCCCTTAGAGCATTGCATCCATGTATGTCCCTTTAGCTAAACATCAATTCACTTTTACATAAACTCACATATATCCAAAAATGTTCACACAATGATATTTACAAATATGGGGTGCAATAAAAAAGGTTATTACAATATTTATGTTCATAATATTAGGAAGGAGGGGATTTAAACAGTTGGAAATAATATTGGAGATGATTTTATAAGAGACATTACATATATAAATTAGATGAAATCTAGAAAAGGATGAGGGATTTACCCATTTTGGAGCTAGAGCAAGAAATGTGGATTTGATTATGTTGCCCATATGTGCTTATTGATGGACATAATTTTTCATTTATAATAAATCAAGTTTAGCTGTGTCGAAGTTTCCAATAAAAATTCTCTGAGAAGTTATTTTGTCTTGGGATTTTGTCTAGCTCAAATGAAGAGATAGTCTCCCAAATTTCTTTTTTGAGATGATCTAGTTTAGAATTTTGTTATATTTCACAAATATTGTAGGAGGGATGTACTCCAAAATTTCTTCCTCATATTTAGGAAAGGAAATATTAGGATTTGTATAAATAAGCATAAATTTTTTTATGGCTCTCGCTTTAATCCCCATGAAAAAACTTACGTTTTCCCTGTGGAAGTACTTAATGTTACAAACCCTTTTATTGAGCCAAAGTCTCCTTAATTTTAATATCCAACATTCTTCTTTCGCTCTGAGATATTTCTATAAGTGGATGAGCTTTTCTTTTTCTCCTAGAAGAAGATCTTTGGAAATATTTCCTTGATCTATTTGATTTGATTTCTCCCAAATGTGATTTTAATGCTAATATGTCATAATCTATGACAATAAAGTGACTTTGAGACCATTATTTGAGAAAATTTTTAGTAATCTTTATTTGATGTTCCCATATAAAAATTAGGGATCCTTCTATTCTTGGGTTCCTTGCACCTAAGATAATCTTCAAAATATTGATCTTGGGTCCATTAAGGATTGAAGCGGAAGGGAAAGGGTTGTAATATTCTTGAAAATGGAGAAGGAGGGCCATTGGTTTATGGTTATATACACTCTATGTTACAATTTAGGAGGAAAAATATAACCTCTAGTCTATATAACTTCCTTTCACAAGAAACTGGTCAAAGTGAGATGAAATATGCTATGAACCTTGTATTTGATTACTCCAGGTAAATTTTCCTTTTGTAGGCTAAAAAGATAAACTTTGAAATAAAATCTTCCAGCCTTTCTCTAAAGGAGCCTCTTACTATGGAATATATTTTTTTCCCTTCGTGACATCCCTTAGTTCTTATTCCGCATTTGCAAACAAATTATAATAAATTAAATGGCCAAGAGAAGGACACATATACCATTTCTTGAGGAAATATTCATTTAAATATCATTCATGGGTTGAATAAGTGATTTTAATGGGCTAACTGTGTAATAAATTTAACTAAAGAAATGAGGACAGGCCTAGGAATCTTTTAGTTCCAACCATAAGTAAGAAAAAGGACAAAATATTAAAGGAAGCATGGGTTGCATTGTCCTAGAGGGTTGATTGGCATGGAGTTGGGATGAGGACAAATGATTAGTTTGTTTTGGGGAAATAATTCCCACATGAGCACGCATATACAGATAGGTGGAGGTGAATAGAGGGACACACGTTCTCATGCGTGAGACAATTGATCTATGGGAAAACACATGCACTCAAGCAGTAGGGAAAAAACTGGAAATAAATCTCCTCGAGAAAAGTGTGGGAAAGAGGGAAAAGTGTAGGTGATATATCTACAGGTTAATCAGTTGAGGAACCTTGAGAAATATTGATGGATGAACATTATCGAGAGAGATTAGTAAATTTCTTGAAGTGAAGAAACCTCCCCTTGAAGCAAACTCTCTTCTTTTGACGAGGAGCTATAATATTTGCATTGCAATATCCCAGCGTGAAGGAAAATCACGCTTGTAAAGTTGGGCAATGCTAGGTGAAATCTTGTGTAGTTGGTGGATGAATGTAGTGTGGTCCCAAGCATCCTCTTTCAGTTGTATTTTCAATTAAAAATCCTCTCCAAGCACTCAACCTCAAGTAATGGAATCTGGCTCGTGGGTGAAAAATACAAGTAACAGTGGTTGTAGCTTGTCTATGGTTAGGTGGAGAGTTAGCGTCCCACTCTCAGTTGCCAAATATTTTATAAGATAAATATATAATTGTGTTCTAATTTTTTTCATGTTATGTCTTTTTTTATCTGTTGAATAATTCTATGCTAATGTTGAGGAGCATTATTTTCCTACATGAATGAGAAATATCAATACATTAAGTAAAGGTTCTAAGGAATGACTTATATCTTGTGGATATTTCTGAGCTCAATAATAATCAAGACTACCAGAGTATGAAGAAATGGGAACCTCTAATAATGATTTACTACTTGCATCAACATGTTTGAAAGTCTAGCCACCGTGTTGATCAATTGTTCATGGTCACACTAAGAAATGTGATTTCCTGTGCCAAGAATTCCCTAAATTTTTTCTTAGGAAAGGTTTAATTTCTATAATTATCCGAGTCTCCAAATTGGTCCAAGTGGTATGTGTATTAAAATATGGGTAGATCTTTGTAGTATTTATCGTCCTCTTGTGTTGTTGAAGGAATGTTTCAATTCCTTTGTTCACTCTAAATTTGAATTTAATCTAATTATTTGAGCATAAAGGAGGAGAAATTCCTTGTTGTTAGAAGACACTCTCTATGTTTCAATGATATGCATATATGACTGGTATTTATTTTTAATCTCAAGAGGGATAATGTTAGTTTATATATATTATATATGTGAAAATTTCTAAATAGAAATCCAAATGCAGTGTTCAATATTATCTCTTCTACTTATTAACTCAGAAATAAGTTATTCATAGTGTTACTACATCAAATATTGAAATAAATTCTACTGCAGTCTTCATAATTAAAGTACTGCACATACACATCATTGGTTTTCTGGCGGTAGAACTCCTAGGGATATTGAGTCGAAGATGAACCCTAACTGCGTCGCCGACGTCGCCTCCTTGCCCTCGGCCACTGCTTGGCCTCTGCTCGGCCCTGCCGATGAAGGGGAAGCTCGATTCAATAAAGGAAGGCAGGTCTACTTCTTAATTTCTGATACACAAGTCTGCCAATATTCTTTGAAAGATCCCCGCCCTCTCATTTTTCTCGCCTTCAGCACTGGGGAAGCCAGATCTTGGACCTCTGCAGCTGCATCTCGTAACAGCCTCCCCCATCGGATTGAAGATGCATTGGCTAAGGACGAAAATGCAGACTTTGCTCTCATTTCTCCTCAGATGGCGGCTTGAGAAGGAATACGCTGTGCTGGAAGGCTGCTCATTTCTATCAGTACCTTCTCTGTCCCCCCAGAATAGCCGATACCCTATTCATGACCTTCAGAATGTTTTAAGTTTCCTAGATCTACCTGGAGGAAACATCTGGAAGCTCTTTTGGATGGAACACAATGACAGATTTAGGGACTTTTGGACTTTTTCCTCTTCTCCTCTCAAACCTCTACGACAAGTTTAGGAGGAGAAGGCCCTTCAAAGCTCCAGCCTCATCTCCTCTCGGATATGCAAAGGAGAGCAGAACCCTATTCTTTCTACCACATTCCAGATCCAGATTAGGCTCATCTCTGGCAAAACTCTACTATAATGGGTGGGCTCGTCGGATCTTGTGCAGGACCTCAAGCATGCTCTGCATCCCAAGTTGGGGATACCCTTTGCAGCTCAACGACTTCTCCACGAAGGTAAACAAATCGAGGATCATCTCCCCCTGTCTTTTTACAGCATTAAGAGAAATTCATCCATTACTTTTACCCTTAGTTTGAGAGGGGGAGCTGTAGGACAGTCATCCTCAGCTAAAGCTTCTTCTTACAAAGACGTTTTCCATGCTCAGATGCCCAAGAAAACAGTTCCACCAGCTCAGGGTCCCAAGCCTTTTTTGGTGGACAAACTTGAGGAAACCCCCTCCATTGAAATCATGCATCCATCGTTGGATGAGAAAACCCAAAAGTTTGCAGATCACGCCATCATTTGCAGGTTCAATGGGCTATGGCCTCGCACAACAGACCTCTACCAATGGCTTCACTCTAACTGGACCAACAACTGCAAGGTGTTTTTTTGCTCAAAGGGCTTCTTCATTGTAGTGTTCGCTTTTGAAGAGGATTACCAAAAAACTTTAACTGCAGGCCCATGGTTCTGGGGCTCAGCAGGTTTATTCCTCACCCCTTGGTTCCCAGATTTCGATCCTGCTACAACAATCATCACCAAGCTCCCTATCTAGGTTAGCATTATATACCTATGGGGGATAATATGGGGTACCAAGGGAGGTACCCAAGGTAATAATGTAATAATGGAATGGGCCATAGTAATAAATAAGGTGGTAAACCCATATCATGTAAGGGACCACAAGTAGTTAGTAATAATGTAATGGGCCCATGGTATTAGTGGATGGTATGAGGGAACCATGGTAATGATCCATGGTATTGCATATATGAGGCCTATATAGAGGCTAGAGGCTCCACATGGAGAGTGTCAAGAAATATTGTCAATGAATATTGTATGAACAAGCATATGGCTTGTGGAGTGTTCTCCTTCCTTAAGGTAGGGAAACACCATACATTCACTCCTTAAGGAAGGAGAACACTCCACAAGCCATATGCCTGTACATACAATAGTCCTTGACAATTCCTTCTCATCTCTCCATGTGGAGTCTCTAGCCTCTATATAGGCCTCATACTTACAATACCATGGGTCATTACCATGGTTCCCTCATACCATCGAACTAATACCATGGGCCCATTACATTTTTACTAATTACTTGTGGTCCCTTACATGATATGGGTTAACCACCTTATTTATTACTATGGCCCATCCCATTATTACATTATTACCTTGGGTACCTCCATTTGTACCCCATATAGAGGCTAGAGACTCCACATGGAGAGATGAGAAGGAATTTTCAAGGACTATTGTATGTACAGGCATATGGCTTGTGGAGTGTTCTCCTTCCTTAAGGTAGGGCAACACCATACATTCACTCCTTAAGAGGAAGGAGAACACTCCACAAGCCATATGCCTGTACATACAATAGTCCTTGACAATTCCTTCTCATCTCTCCATGTGGAGTCTCTAGCCTCTATATAGGCCTCATACTTACAATACCATGGGTCATTACCATGGTTC
>APFE030878767.1:55327-74682 GCA_000404065.3 Pinus taeda
TTTGATAATAAAGAAGCATTTCTATCTATTCAGATCTTGTTATTCTTGGGTTTATTTATATTTTCATATATTTTTGGGTTAGATCTACAACAAGTGGTATCTAACCCAGAAATATTATAGATCTGATATAAAAATATAAGATAATGCAAATTATCCCAGAAATAATATGAAATGATTCTTTACTGATCAAACACTTAAGGTAGGGCAACACCATACATTCACTCCTTAAGGAACGAGAACACTCCACAAGCCATATGCTTGCTCATACAATAATCCTTGACACAATTTCTTGACATTCTCCCATGTGGAGTCTCTAGCCTCTATATAGGCCTCATACACACAATACCATGGATCATTACCATGGTTCCCTCATACCATCCCTAATACCATGGGCCCATTACAATATTACTGACTACTTGTGGTCCCTTACATGATATGGGTTAACCACCTTATTTATTACTATGGCCCATCCCATTATTACATTATTACCTTGGGTACCTTCCTTGGTACCCCATATTATCCCCACTAGCTATATAACGTTTCACCCCCAAGCATGTTTTGTCCCCGAAACATGGGAAGAACACAAATAATAAGATCTACTCAAAAGAGTAGTCCACCGGTACCATGCATGTGCATCTAGCCATCCAAGAGAAAGGTGAACCCTCGATCTCGCTGGTGCCTCGCTCGCTTGATATGGAAGTTGACCGTGGCAGCTCTTCTGTGTTGATGTGTAGTAGGTGGATCTTCGCTCCTCGCTAACCGTCATATTGGGGTTGTGACTACTTGGTTTCCATCTTGATGGTTGTCTTGCGGGGTGATGTGGGTGATGATATGTTGAAGTTTTAACCCATGGTGTCTTTTTCTTTAATTCACCCTGCTGTGGTGCCTGTTGTGGTGTCTTCTTTTCCAATATGACTTCAACCTTGAGCCCTCCTCTGATGTATCAGCACCTGTAACATTTTCTGCTTCAGCCTCTGTTTGTGTTTAATTGTCTATCATCACTGGTTCATCATCTAATATGTCAGACCCTGGAACATCTTCTGCTTCAGCCTCTTTGGACTCTACCTGTTTTTTAATGGAAATATCCTGTAATGTAATTTTCTTCTTTTTATACCAGAGCTTCAGGAATTTCTTCTGTACATTAATATTGTAGTACCTATTGATTCCATCCAAGGGTATCCCAAAACAACATCTATGTTATCCATATCTGAAGCATAAAAATCACTATGCAACACATACTTATCCACAGAAATCTTCAAATCCTTGTACACTTGAACATTCTTATCATCAACTTGTGTATTTTCAATGTGTTTTGTTGGAACTTGCAATTTTTTTGCCAAATTAGCATTGATAAAATTATGCTTACAACTAGGATTTATAGAGACAATGATCTTCTCTTTTTGAATCAATCCATGAACCTGTAATAAGGAGATACTAACAGAAAATAACCCTTTAGGTTCCTTGGTTTCCTTCTTTCCTGTAAAAATAAAATCTTTTTTAGGCTGTGTGTCTGCCTGTGTGAGCTTATCCACAAGAATTTTACGGTCAAAGTGGTCCATAAGAGCTTTTTTGAAGGCGTCCCAAGTCAAGAACCTTCCATAGCCATGTTGATGCCCTTGCCACAATTGTCGTGTTTCATTGTCCAAGTACATGCTTCCCATCATAAGCTGAGAGTCATCATCATAGATGTGATCCAATTTGAAATATTTCTCCATTTGTACTAGCCATTTGGCTGGATGAGAGCCATCAAATTTATACAAGTCCTTCAATTTCTGATCTAGGTATGCCATCACAAAAAAATTGCGAAAATTTGAAATGGTCACAATTCTGTCAATATTGCTCAGAATCCCTATTATGACCTATTTTTAGAAATGGAACAATCATTCTGCATCTACCCATGTGATAGAAATCTTGATCTAGGCACTGGAATTTCATATCTGTGCTGCAACTCTCCTGCTGTCACAAAAATTTCTGCAAAAAGCGCTGATTTTAAATACGCTATATCTCCCTCATCCGAACTCCGATTTGACCGATTATTTTTTTTTAAATCGGGTATTTTTCACATAGAATCCAGATCTACAATAAGATTTTGTAGATCTTGTACGAAAATGTATAAAGCTGATCTGAAAACTCGACGCCCCTGAAATCCTGTAAAAAGTAAAAAAATTCTCCACTTTTTTGCCCAAGAAAGTGCTCTGATACCACTTGTTGTAGATTTAACCTAGAAATATTATGAAATGATTCTTTATTGATCAAACCCTTAAGGTAGGGCAACACCATACGTTCACTCCTTCAAGAAGGAGAACACTTCACAAGCCATATGCTTGCTCATACAATAATCCTTGACACAATTTCTTGACATTCTCCCATGTGGAGTCTCTAGCCTCTATATAGGCCTCATACATACAATACGATGGATCATTACCATGGTTCCCTCATACCATCCCTAATACCATGGGCCCATTACAATATTACTAACTATTTGTGGTCCCTTACATGATATGGGTTAACCACCTTATTTATTACTATGGCCCATCCCATTATTACATTATTACCTTTGGTACCTCCCTTGGTACCCCATATTATCCCCCCTAGGTATATAACAGTCAGACTTCCAAATCTCCCGGCACACCTTTGGAATTTTGCTGTATTCCAGGGGATTGGCAGCTCTCTAGGCCACTTGCTAGACACAGATGTCTCTAGAGGGGAATTGGGCCTATACACCTTTGCCATAATCTGTGTAGAAATAGATATGAGTAAAGGTCTCCCTGAACAGATCAATCTCAAAATTGGAGACTTCCACTGGACTCAGACCTTGGATTACGAGAACACAGCCTTTTGCTACTGAAACTGCCATCACACAGCGCACCTTCAGAGTTCCTGTCCCACGATGGATGCCCAAAAGAAGAAAGTCAACCCCAAGCAGAAATCCAAGAGCTGGAAGCCTCACGTTCCTCCCCCCATGGATGACTTTGATTTCAGTTCGGATGAAGAGGAAGAGGATGCAGAAGGAATGGAAGCAAAGCTGGCACAGGATCCGTGCTCGACGGATCCTAAGGATTTGTCTGTCCCACCAATCACTTAGAAAATAAATCATGAATCCGCCACCTCGGACTCATACAAGGAATCCTCCCCGTCAGCACCGCTCAGCTTGTAAATCATGTCGGTTCAGCAGATTCCTCATGATTGGGTCAAAGTTGGTAAAAAGAAAGGGAAAAAATGCCGAATAGTTAATTCTACACATGTTGGGTAGAATTCGCTATTTTGTTCTTGCTCCTCTGTTCTTCTTGTTTCTTCTTGCTCAGTTCAGCTCTCTTCTCTTCTTCTTAGGGGTCGAGGTGGATAGACTATCCTTTCTGGCAACCTATGTTCTTGGTTGTAACTGCTTATTGTACCATACGTCCTCTTAATAGAATTAGTTTTACTAAGAAAAAAAAATAATTAAAGTACTGTGGAAAGTGAATGCAAATAAAAATACTAGCACAAGTATAACCATGATGACACTGTTATTTTTGGACAATTATCCCCAAAAAAACCCAATGTGGGAAAACCAGTGTAGAAGATGAGGGTTTCTTTATTATTCTTTAGCAAAAATATCATGTACAAGATACAACCAGTAGAATATAAGAAGATTCTTCGTGAGAAATTTTACAGACACTTGTTGAAAGTTTCTGATCCATGAGAGGACCTGTTTCCCCCTCTGCATCTCACTGCGTCAACCCTTGTGTGAGAACTATGTAGTCCCAATGTCACACTGCCTCTACGTTATCCCTACTCTGCATCAAAACATCGCATTGTCCTCCCTCTTCTCTACATCTTCTGCTTTTGACCTCCTGATTGATGCTAAGACCCTCTCTCCTTCTCACTTGCAAATCTCCCTCTGATTCAATTTTTTCTTTCCAAAATTCAATGAGTGAGAAAATCGATCTTATTCGGTTAATTGAGTATCTTCCCTTGGTGTATTTTCAAAATGCCCCTCAATGTCCTTCTTATAATCTTCAAGTTGAGAACCAACAACCCAGATTAGATTCTAATCAATAGTTTATATCATTTGGACTTGATCTTCGTCTTCTTCTAGAAGTTATATCCACAGTTTAGATTAATACTCATTAATTATTTTAATTTCCGAAGTGTAGACTTAGGGACCCATTAAAAACAATTAATTATTTTAATAAAACTGCCTTCAGGTGGAATTTCCAAGAATGATTTTTGAGTATTGTGGAATACATATGTCTAAGCCTCCCTACAAAATTTGAGACATAGAGCACATTCTATGCTACCAGAAATCAATGCTCCCTCTTAGCGAGCAATGTGCTCTAGTAATGCAACCTACCAAGGCATCACCTTGTTCTATAACATCTCCATTTGTGTTGCTGATGTATGACATCACTTCCCACCAAATACTGCACAAATGTTGCATCTATACTGTTGTTGATCCTGCCACTTCCAACATTGCATTTGTATAGCAACTCCCTCTCATTCCCTACCACTGTAACTGAGAAATTACCTATTTCTACCACTGAAACAAATTCTCTACCATAACCATCTTCTCTTTGAACTGAATGAAATTAGCTCTTCCTAGAGCCTTTGTGAATATGTCTGCTACTTGATCTCTTGTGGGGACATAATACAGTTGTACTGCCCCATGCTAAACACAGTCTTCAATAAAGTGACATCTAATATCAATGTGTTTCGACCAATCATGAAATACTAGATTCTTGGAGAGTTTGAAACAACTCTGATTATCATAGTAAACCTTGGTCGCTTCCATCCTTTTCATGAACAAACTCACAAGAAGTTTTCTAAGCCATATAGTTGTGCACGTAGTTGTGCTGGATGCCAAATGTTCAACTTCTACTGAGCCCAGAGCTACCAAATTTTGCTTCCTACTACACCAAAATATCATTCCTAATTCAACAATGAAGCAGTACCCAAAGGTACCTTTCATGTCTAATGAACTACCTGCCCAATCTACATCTGTGAATCCATTAAATTTGAGGTCATCCCCTTAGGAGTATTTCAACCCATATCTGATTATTCCATGCACATACATAAGAATGTGCCTAGTTGCTGCCTAATTCACACTTTTCAGTTCCACCATGAACTGAATAAGGGTGTTGAAAGTGAAGAAAATGTCTTGCCTAGTGTTGACCAGATACATGAGAGACTCAATGAGCTGTCTGTACAAGGTGGGGTCCACCTCCTTATCCCCTAATGCATCTATTTTTTTCCAGTTGGTGATCATGGGAGTAGCCATGGGTTGATAATCCTGCATTCTGAATCTCTTCATAATTTATGTAGCATATCTTCCTTACTCATGGAATATCTCCCCGTTCTTCTGCCAAACTTCCAACCCTATAAAATAATGCGTCAACCCCATATCCTTCATGTTGAATTCTTCTTCAACTTCTTGCAATCCTATATGAGCCTAGATGACCCTGTTAAAAACAAGTCATCCACATATAATACCAGAATAAGTGGCTCATTCTACCATTAAATAGTAGAGATTGGGATCAACATCACTCTTGATGAATCCCAACTACTACAAGTAACTATCAATTGGACCATACCGTGCTCTAGGTGCCTGCTCGAGTCCATACAAGGCTTTCTTTAATCTGCATACATGAGATTTGAAGCCTTCGAGTTGTTCTATATACACCTTTTCTTCTATCACTCCGTTCAAGAATGTTGTCTTGACATCCATCTGGTGAATATCCCATCCCATTTGAGATACCAGGGATATAACAGATCTGATAGAGGTATATCGAGCTATTAGGGCAAAGCTATCTTCATAGTATATTCTTTCTTTCTGTGAATACCCATTTGGCGCGAACCTATCCTTGTACTTGTCATTATTGCCATCT
The DNA here is from genome assembly GCA_000404065.3 of Pinus taeda. Lineage (NCBI taxonomy): Eukaryota > Viridiplantae > Streptophyta > Pinopsida > Pinales > Pinaceae > Pinus > Pinus taeda. The sequence goes on from APFE030878767.1 coordinate 61,192, forward strand.
GCAACATACTTGATCTTGTAGATCCACCTTGATCCTACAACAAATCTATCCTCTGATCTAGGTACTACTTCCCAAACATCATTCGTCATGATAGAACTATACTCTTCTACCATGGCATCCACCCAAACTCGGTGTTGAACGACTTCCTGAAATATAGAGGTTTCTTCAATCTGTGATACCAAGGGTTGGTGTCTATCAAGTTGTCTACACTACCTCTTCTCAGTTCTAGGATCTCCAACAAACTCCTCCATGTCCCTTAGTGTTTTTCATACTTCCCTATTGGTTCTACCATTGGTCGTGGGAGGCTCAATCAACTCCTCCTCCTGGTCATGTCATTCCATCTATTGAGAATTACCTGGATTTCTTTCTTCTGAGAAAATATTTCTATTGGTCACTGTACTCAATCCAAGTGTCGATCCTCCTGTCTAACCTTCTTTTTGCTCATGCTGCTGCTAGACTAATGGAACATCTATTGATTGGACTTCTGCTGATATCTCTTGAGATCTCCTGAAAGCTATATCCTCCATGAATTTCGCATCTCATCTCACTACAATATTCCTGCTACTAGGAATGTATATTTTGTATGCCTTTGAGGTCTCGCTATATCGTACAAGGTACCCCTTTTCTGTAGTCTGATCTAGTTTACTACACTTTTCATTTGGAATGTGACAATATGCCACGCTTCCAAATATCTTGAGATGACTTACTTTCATATTCTTCCCTATGAAGACAGTGTCGGGAATCTAGGATTTTGCTGCCCCAACAATAGTTCTATTTTTCTGCTCTGCTACTCCATTCTTCTCTAGATTATATGAAGCTGTCCATTCTCTTTTGATGCCCTCCTTTGCGCATAAATCTGTGAAGACTTTGTCCATATATTCTCCACCATTATCTAAACATAATACCTTTATCTTTTTCTCTGTCATGTTTTCAATGAGAGCCTTAAACTCTTTGACTCGATCAAAGACCTCATCCTTGGTCTTTAAGAAATAGATCCAGGTTTTTATAGAGTGATCATCAATAAAGATGATGAAGTACTCGCCACCACTAAGAGCTCTTGTCGACATTGGACCACAGATATCTGAGTGTATCAATCCTAATACACATTCTTCTCTACTGTAGCTTCTAGAAAAAACTTCTTTAGAATAGTTCCCTAGTACGCATCCTCTGCATAAATCATCATGCTCAGTACTAAGGACTAGAACTCCTATAACGGTCTCTCTGAACATCCTCAGTGCTCCATGGTGTAAGTGTCCCATTCACCTGTGCCATAATTCATTTAAATCTTTTTCACCATAATGAATGTTGCCTATCAGTGCCATTGGAGACTCGAGATGCAACCTATATAGTCTTTTTCTTCGAGCTCCAATTTGTCTCCTCTTCTTCCAACTTGGATGTTTCACGTATACTTTCTTTCCAATGAATTATACATCTTATCCCTTGTCCTATAACTGGGACACTAAAACTAGATTCATTCCTAACCTGGGCACATACAGAACATTGGTGGCACAGATGTTGGTTCCTGCTTCCATCTAAAATGTTATGGTGCCTCTCCCTATTAGAGTACACTTCATTCTATTTCCCATAGTAATCTAGAAGTCCATTTTTTCTTCTTGATAGCTCGAGAAATATTCTTGTACTCTGCCATATGGGTTGAAGCCCCGCTATCGATGTACAAAAAAATTTGCTGACGCTGAACTTTCTAAGCATGTAAATTATTCTTCTAATATAGAACATGATTCGTAGACATCTTGAGTTTCCATATTCGTGCTATTTTTCTAACGATATTTGATGCTATCCTTCCCCAACAACTGTTGCAGGAAAAATTGTGTCTTCTCCTGAATATTGCTTTGCGCTGATGTTTCTGCACTGCTACCTTTATCACTGACAAACTTCAATTTGGAAACCTTCTTCTCTATCGACTCTCTTAGAGAGATATTTTCTCATGAGAATTTTTCCCTCCTAGGCTGGAATACAAAATTATTATGGGGATTCGATTTTTTTCCCATGTACTCTTTCCAAACTCCCTCCTTCTCTTTAATGTTGGCTCTTATGGTTTGCACTCCTTCTTAATATTGCTCTGATACCATGTGAAAATTTCTAAATAGAAATCCAACTGCAGTGATTAATAATATTTCTTCTACTTATTAACTCATAAATAAGTTATTCACAATGTTTCTATAACAAATATCAAAATAAATCCTACTGCAGCCTTCACAATTAAAATACTGCGGAAAGTGAATGCAAAGAAAAATACTAGCACAAGTATAACCAAGATGACATTATTATTTTTGGATAATTGTCCCCATAAAAAACCAATGTGGGAAAATCGGTGTAGCAGATGAGGGCTTCTTTATTATTCTTCAACAAAAATCTCATGTACAAGATACAACCAGCAAAATAGAAGAGGATTCTCTATGAGAAATTTTACAAACACTTCTTGATGAGATTCTGATCTATGAGAGGACCTATTGCCCCCTCTGTGTCTCACTATGTCATCCCCTAAATGAGAGCGGCATAGTCCCAACATCACACTACCTCTGCATTGTCCCTCCTCTGTGTCACAACCTCTGCGATGTCCTCCCTCTGCTCTGCCTCTTCTACTCCTGAATTCTCGAATAACGTTGATACCCTCTCTCTCCTTCTCACCTACAACTCTCCCTCTTATTTGATTTTATCTTGCTGAACTTCGACCAGTGAGAAAATCAATCTTACTTGGTTAACTAAGTATCTGCCTCTGGTGTATTTTCCAAATGCCCCTCATTGTCCTTCGTATAATCTTCCAGTTTAGAACCAACAACCTAGATTATATTCTAATCAATGGTTGAGATAATTTGGGCTCGATATTTGTCTTCTTCTAGAAGTTACACCCATAGTTTAGATTAATACCCATTAATTATTTTAATTTCCTAATTTTAGACTTAGGGACCCATTAAAAATTATTATTTATTTTAATAAAACTATCTCCAGGTGGAATTTCCTGAAACAATTTCTAGGTATTGTGAAATACATATGTCTAAGCCCCCCTACAAAATTTGAGACTTAGAGCACATCTGATGATACCAAAAATCAATAATATATATCATTTTTACAAGCCATAGGTGATGAGGGATTATGAGCCCATAGGTATGGTAGGACAAATGTTGGTCTCAGGCCCAAAAATTCTTATTAGAACCAACGTGGCCAAGACTATTATTAAGTCCTTCTTACAAACCACCAGGGTTCAAGCCGAAAGTATATCTATGTGCACGTGCATCAGGTGGGGGATGAGACTCATTGGCATAAGGGCTTGGGCACTAAGCTATAATAGGTCCTCGTGTAATAGAATAACCTTGACATAGTTTCAAGGTAGGAGGGGGGACTGTAAGGGTTCCATGCAATCCTAGAGGAGTTTTCCCTGGAGGAGAAGGCGTGGGGTGGAAAGATAAACTTCTGAGATGATTGTTCTAGGATGAGATGGAAGGGAGAGGGGGCTTGTTACTGTGTATTAAAGGTATGCACATATATTATATGTGCATTGTGGATTGGACCTTGTAAAGGGGTTTAATGTGTATGAACGAGTATATCAAATATATATATATATATATTAAAAAGTTTCTAACCGTCATAGACGGTTTCAATAGGTATGTGTACAACCATGTGGCAGAGAAAGGCCAATTTGAGATTCACATGGGGACAATGTGGTGCCATGTGGAAGGTTGGTGACGTGGTGTTAATTAAATGACTAATCTGTGGATGGCCATATCTGGGAATCTGGGAGTTGGATCAAAGAAAAATTTGAGTCGAATCAAAGCAAAATTTGTACTATTGGAATTATATCAATGAGATGACATAATAACATCATTCATTTTAAGTTTAAGAAAGTCGAAAAGGGTCAAAAATCTAAAATCCATTCCAATAACTAGACCATGGAGATTGGGTCAACATAGTAACTGCCTCCTTTTAACCTTAGTTGGGGTAAGGGATTATGAGGGGGTGCATTACATAGTGCTAGCAGAGCTTTCAGGTTCAAGAAATGGACTAGATGGGCTCTATCGTAGAAGAAGTGTAGACAAAGTTTCAACCCTAGACCCTAGGGATAATATGGTGCCCTTTTACAACATAACAGAGCAATAGATCCAATGCTTATATCTTTGGAGCTAAGTTGGGGCTCTAGCTCTAAGCGTCATAGTTAAATATGGATATGATTGCATGCTATTTATAGAATTTTATTATGATTTGTATGTTGGTTGAAAGGATGATCATGTATGATTAATTTATTGGAAAATGCAATGGTACTATAGGTGTTTGCTTTAGGTATCTTGAAGGTATGGATGGTCTAAATATGTGACCATGGATGCATGTTGTGTCTTTAGTTATGCATGCTTGTTTAAGTGGCGTGTTCTTATATTCTTGGGAGGATGTGGCATGTGAATGTTCCTATGATACGAGGGATTTTGGGGAAATATTGTGAAGGTGCTAGTTATGGCATTATGTTCATGGATTCATATTGATTGTTTGTTTGTGCAAGTGAATACTTAGCATTGTGATGGAATTTTCATGAATTGATTGCATGCATAACCATGATATATATATATATATATATACATATGGAAGATAGTGATGTGACAAGTGGTTTTCTAATTAACTGACCTTTATAATTGTGGATTCCATGATAACTAGCCCTGACAAAGAGGTCAAATACTATGGCTATGGTAGGTTTCAATGCAAAAACTAATACTAAAAACCGATAATGATGGTGGGATTTAAATTACTGTCGATCGAATTAATTAAGGACTAATTTCAAAACCCTATATGAGCATGAGAGTAAACCTCTTGACCTGAACATATATGTAATTTTTGAATTTTAAAGTCAATCTAATGTAGTTGTTAATGTTGTCTTGGTTTGAGACATGTGATTGACAATAATTTGAGGATGTGTGAACCACTGGAGGGATTGTGCTTGGCCTAACATGGATAAATGACAGTTGGTTAATTTTATATATATTATTTGATTTAGACAGTAGAAATTGAGTGTATGTGGAAGCACATAGCAAGACTCAGTGGCAATAAAAGGAAACATGTATCATGGCATTACACAATAGGATATGAACCAATTCCATCAAGAACGAGAAATAAGAACATCCCTCCAAAGGAAAGAAACCTTTGAGAATTTGGAGGCTGAGCTCAGGGACTTGGAAGATGACCTAAAAATATGTAGGGAAGAACTTAGAAAGCTCACCAGGAAATAATAAAAACTAACCTAGCGGAATTATGAACTACAAAACCCTATGCAAGGTTTGACATATCAAATTTAATCCTCAAAAACGAAAGATGGCACTGACAAGAAGAGGCCCTGTGAGGAGGGAAAGGAGAAGAGGATATTTTCTCATTGGTGTTATTGATAAAATCATCTAAGAAATGAATATCACCATAGGAAGAAAAAGAAAGAGAATAGCCCCTATGAACCACAAGAGACATATCAACGATGCAGGATGTTGAGGAGGTGGAATCCCCTCAAGCTCCTTGATATAGGCACATGTGTGATGAAAAGGTCCATTGTGAACTATTAGAGAATGTAAGACTTCAAGGTTACTATGAGCCTTGTAAAGAAGTCTTGAATTGATTTTGGTGTGTGAATATACATATATATACAGACGCACACTTGTATGATGGATGGAAGTTCCATGAACGCTAGACTCATGGGGATCAAATTGATTTTGGGGTCTATTTTATTTTAATGCTTATGTGTTTTGGCTTTAATTTATTGACTTCATGGATTGATATCATTTTGACTATTCATTTGCTCATGGCCATGTAGTTTTGTCAAAAACTTTCCTTGTGATTTCAGTTGTGATTACCCTTTTTGTATTGGTCGTCCTCGCCTTCCTTTTAATTTTTTTATTTTCGAATGTTACGCATGGGGCCAAAGAATCTTGTTGGGTGTGGTAGGAGAGCCATAGGGCTCTGGTAAGACATTTGAGTCAAACACAGGAGAGAATACAACTTAAGAAAAGCCCATGCATGAAGGAAATGAGGAAGGGAGAAAAATAGGTAGTGCATGATTGGCATGGAAAAAAATATGTTGATGTTAGGAAGATGGATCGAAACAAGCCATCTTGAAATAACTGGGAGCGTTACTCTTGAATGTGGCCGCAAACATAAATGAAGAAATGTACATGTTTGGAATGTAACTATGCAAACACTATTAGCAGAAAATAAAATTTGGAAGTGTTAACGCTAACAAAAAAGTGAAAGGGGATTATTTCCCTTGATTAATGTGCACTTTGCTTATATGCAAGGCATTATTCAACCCTAGTTTAAATTTACATAAGTCAATATCTACTATGTCCTTAAGTAAGTGAATAATAATATGAAAACCAAATGGGTTGGTTGGGTCCATGGGAATGATGGAAAGTGAAATGACACTAACGAAGTTCTCTAAACCATAACTCTGATTACATGATCATGCTAATAGATATATATATATATTATATATATATATATATATATATATATATATATATATATATATATATATATATAATATATATATATATATATATAATATATATAAAGAGAGAGAGAGAGAGAGAGAGATAGAAGATAGAGAGAGAGATATATATAGATATATATATTATATAATCTATATATATATATATATATATATATATATATAATATTATATATATATATATATATATATATATATATATATATATATAGAAAAGAAAGAGAGAGAGAGAGAGAGAGAGATAGAGAGAGGAAGATATATATATATATATATATATAGAGAGAGAGAGAGAGAGAGAGATGCCATCTTGTCTAATAGGGTCGTCATGGAAGATGCCATCTTGTCTGATAGGGTCGTCATGGGCCATTTTTGTGGAAGAATTATTGTTTCTATTTATTTAATGCATATGTGAATGACATCAAAAGGTTCTTGGTTTTATTAAGTGGGTAAAAACCTAGCCCTGATTGTTATATGATTTTAATATCATGTGAATATGATTGTTATATTATGCCCATGTTATATTATGAACGTGGAATGCTGAAGGATATATCAGCAGAAAGAAAGAAGTGTGATCTGTGACATGCTGGGAAAAACAAGGATAATTAAAGAAACCATAGATCATGTATTTGGATTGTGGATGCACACAATGAAGCATGAGAAAGACACTAAAAGCAACATTTCCTTGTGTCTGTGGATAGAGTCAGTATGGTATTGTTGATGGTCTTGAATGATTACATCAACATTAGGGAGATCACCTGGTTGGGAACTTAAATCAACTCCTTTTACATTTGGAATGGTGGTTCCGACTGGTTCAATTGGGCCCAGTTACCCTCTTCCCCTTCCCGCTAACTAGTGGTGTTTCTATCTCTTACCAATAGGAAGAGAAATATTGGATCTACCTTCTTGCAAAGCTCTTGCAAAGAAGTAAATCCTTAAGTTGAATTAATGGCTTATCTAAACCACACCTAGGGTTAACCTATGTCAACCTAAGTGTTAGTCTAACCTAATCTAAGCTAACTAACCTGCATGATATTAAGTTAATTTAATATGAATTGTTAATCCTATATGATACTATGTTAATTAAGTGTTAATACTTCTAATAATAATGTTAATGTTAATATATCTTCTGTAAGCTTATGCTAATTTTACCTAATATGATCTATAGTATAACCTATAATATAATCCTAACAATTTATACAATAATACTATTAATACACTACTTTATTATACTAGACTATACTATTGTGTTAAAATGTCAAATTTAAATAAATGTTATTATTAGAACATATTTCTACTGACCATCCTAATTCAGTCTAACAATGTATCAATTTATGTAATCTAATATAGTAATACCACTTACATCTCTATTATACTATAATAATATATCTATGTTAATGTTATAGCACTAATATTAATTCTATGAAAATGTTAATATCCTAACTAGGTTATATAACTATATTATTATACATATAATTAAACTAGTATTACAATAATGGTGTTGTTATACTAGTGTCCATGTGTAAATTTATGTTAGTAATTCTAATACTAATTAAATATTAAAAATTACCCTATACTTAAATGTAACAAAAAGGTAATGCCTAATAATAGAAAATTGTCAAATGTTATAAATTATTATACAAAACCTTACAATTCCTATTTCGCTTGAACTTTTTGATAATTTAAAATGAATGATTTGTAATCAAGCGGGAAGGAACGAAAGAGAATTTTATGTCGAGCCAAGTAAGCATACAAAATTTTGATTAATAATGAAAATTGATTGAATGTAAATGATAAAAAGGGAAAATCCTGAGAAATACTTTATCAAATTCGATAAAACAAAGAATAGTCCTCATTTCACCAAGTTAAGAAGGTAAGAGAAGATGGACTCGTTTTAACGTTGATATTAAGTTTAAGAAGAATTCATTAAACATTACGACAATTAGAACAAAACTAGATTATAATTCGCTGATAAATAATTATCAGTGAATTTTTTAGAAGAAAAAGTTGTATAGTATTTCTATTATATTTCAAAATGTTCCATATACATATGTGAAGGCTATAGCCTCGGTTTGGTATCCAAAAAAAACAGTATGTTTGCAGCGTTACATCTATAATATATAAGACGAAATGAGATCTATCTATAGCACTATTCAAAACATGGAGCTATACTTGTATAAGAGTATTGTATAGCCTGACCCTATTTAAGACCTTATTCCAAAATAAAGTAACTAGATGCATACCAAATTTTGCCCTTTTAAATGCCTGGCATAGAAAAAGGTTGTATGGCATATGTAAAATGATCTATAGAGATGCATAGTTGCCACTTATCATCTGAAGACTGAACGCCCTTTTTAGATAACTTATCCGCTTTCTCATTTTGACCCCGCTTAATATGTGTGATAGGGAACTTTGAAGGCCTCCATAGTGATTTAATCCTACCAATCCATCCAGAGAGGTTTTCATTTTTGATATTATGGTTCCCCTTCACAAGATCAATGATTATTTTGGAATCCCCATAGATGTTAATGGGGCCGATGTCCATAAAAGAGCAAAAGATAAGCAATCCATGAATGGCCATGGCCTCGACTTTATTATTTGACCCTTTTCCACCATTCCAAAACATGTAGTATTGAAGTTCTCTTGAAAGAGAGATGTATACTCCGCATGCGCATTTTCCATCTTTCGCTGCTCCATAGAAGTGTGCCCGTGGCATAAGAAGCTAACAGGAATCAGTGATTGTTTTTTGTTGTATCTTATGTTGAGGGATGAATGGAATAATCGAATAGTAGAATGGATAATCTTATCAAATATATGCCCAAAGTCCTCTTTGTTGTTATGAAATATCTTCTTATTTCTCCATTTCCATATAAACCAGTTAACAATTAAAGGAATGGGACGCCAAACAGATTTCTGAGTGGCCCACCATTCGTATGATAGTCATTTTGTTGAATGCACGCTTCAATTCCATCCTATTCACTAATTTTGTTGAATACATGCTTCAATTCGATCAAAATATACAAAGAAAGCTTATAAGTAATTAATTAGTATAAATCAGTTGCTTCAATTTCACTGAATACATGTTTCAATATCTCCAAAATCTGTAAAGAAAGCTTCTCAGTAATCAATTAGTATAAATAAGTTGCTTTAATTCAGCCAAAATCTAAAAAAAAAAAAACAAACAATTATTATTTATTTTTATTTTTTATCATTAATCAATAGTATAAATAAGTGAAAATTACAATATAGTAAACATTCATTATTGTACCAATTGTCAGTAGAATGAAATTAAAAGAAATGAGATGCACAAACAAAAATATACCAATAAATTTTTACAATAGTTTAAAATAGAGTATACTAATATTCTATATCAAAATAGTATTTTTTTTGGATGAATTACAAAAAGAAATATGTTATTACAATAGTGCATATAGGAAATCTCTTTTGCTATACAACAAGAAAAGAAAATTCTTCAGACCTTGGTTGCCTCTGCAAAAGTGTTGTGGCACCCTCGTTTATGTAGAATTTGCTTTAGAGCCCTCTCTTAAGCTGAAGATTTGCAGATGAAAGCAATGCAAAAGTGCAAATGCTTTCACTGTGTTGTTCTCTTGTGGCCATCTCTCCTTTCTATGAATTCCAATATCCCTTCAGTGTAGAGTCTCGCTTTGCTTAAATAGATCACACTCACTTTACCCTCCATTCTTTGAAAAATTCCACTAAAGGATGGAAATCCTCCCTAATAGAACTGCGCCATTCTCGTTCTATGATATGAAATGACCATAAGTTAAAACTGAAGTAGAATTGATTAGCCATTATTGAATTGATTGTTAACTAAAAGTGCAGAAATCAGGGAAACTACTTGAGAAGAAAGTCTTTACGACAGTTATTAAAACATAAGTAAGATGAAAAAAACACAGTGATACCAGACAAAAAATTTGATTACGAAGTTCTTCCCTAATGGACTACGTCTCTGGGTCCGCTTTCAAGATGGGCGATTGCTTTATTAGGATTGAAACAAAAGAGGTCGTTTACACAAAGATTTTACCAAACTGAATGTGCTCACAAGAACTTTTGGTCACAATCAATAGATAGCTCTTTGAACCATATTTCCAACGCTTGTCACGGTTCCCAATTCCGACTTCAGATGCTCCTGTTACATTGAAAACAAAATTGCCTACGACCTCTAGAATCTGCATACAAAAATCAAAACCACCAATATCCCTTCAATGAAACAAAAATGCATTTTTAAACATCCACTAGGTGCATTCGAACTCCTTAGGCTAAGTGTAGGAATGAATTTGGCTAATTTAGGGTTCTTGGGCCTCGATCCATTCACCTCTTGACTCCTTAGGACAGGGTTGCATGGTGGTTATATTAAATTTAGAACTAAATCCATAACAAAACCCACCTGAAACCTTATAATAGCTCGACGAATGTTAGCGGTTAGCTCACGGGGCAGAGGCACACTAACAACACATGTGCATAGGCGAATACCCCGTTGTTAGGGCTCCAGCGGTTCTGCTGACGACCTCGCTGACTACGCGGTCTATTCCCGTGTGTACATGCCCGCGGTTAGGGCTCCGATAGTTTTGGTGTTGCGGTTAACTGCCAAATGATATCCACTAACATCTCCGACGTGGTTTAACACACTGTTCACATGTCAACCACCCACACGGTCTTCTCCCAATACGGTTTCCTGCTAAGGGTTACATCCTTGTTGCTCACATGGTAACTATCCCGATGTGATTTCTGATAGCAGTTGGTGTTGTGGTTATAGCTAACCCCGGCGATCAATACTGCGGCAGTTCTGCCTATTCACATATCAAAACGGTCCCCACACGGTTTATTCCAACAATTAGGGACTGTTGTTTTAATTTGTAATGTTTTATATGTTCTTTGCAATAGTTGAGAGCTAATACAAAGGGTTTTAGACTTAGGAAAATATGTTTTCTTATGTATTTTTTTATTTGTTTTAATACATAGAATTGGAATATACCATGTTTGATGGGTTTATGACTAGAGATTAAATATTTAGGTTGTGGTTTTAGGATTAGGTTTGGATTTTAGTCATTAGGATTTTTTACATGAAATGAGAAAAACCATTTACAATTAAATGTCACAAAGTGACATTTGTCCCATGATGACAGCCAAACCTTCTGCATGAACGGCAAAACCTATGTCGATGATCAACCCTGGCAGAACTATCGATGAACACTTTTCAACGACCAAGTCCTGCAAAGTGGATGCCAACCACATGTCGACAACCCAAATCCTGGCGGAACTGACGACAACCACATGTCGACAACCAGGTACAACACCACGTCTGTTGGGTCCCTATAATACTAGTGATTACCCCATTACTATTGTAGTTATACCCCTTATTAATATTGTTGTGCCCCTATTGCCCCCATAATGTTATTACTGTGCCCCATAGAATCCCTCTATTGTTATTTTTGTGGCTTTATATTATTATTGTTAGGTCGGTTGGTTTATATTGTGACTTCTTAGACTCCTATATATAGAAAGGAGGTTTTGTCATTTGAATCATCCAAGAATTGTTCATTTATGTAATGTAAGGAGGTTGCCCCCTCGAAGAGGCTGAATTCTAAGGCATTGATCTATCTTTTCTATCTTTTCTTGAGCTGGTTTCATAATAGGTAGAAGGTATGAGTAATATCTCTTTGGATTTTGATTTCTGTTAAAATTTGTATCTGGGAAGCAGAATCGGGTGAGTTTCCCCTCTAGTAGTAATAGGGCAAAACATATAGTAGAACTTGTTCACAGTGATGTGTTTGGACCTGTGAAGGTTCCGTCACTGGGTAATTCTGTGTACTATGTATCATTTATAGATGACTTCTCAATGAATACATGGATATATTTCCTTAAGAAGAAATTTGAAGTCTTTGACAGGTTTAAAGAATTTAAAGCTCTCGTGGAAAACCAGATAGAGAAGAAGATAAAAGTGCGAGGACATATAACGGTGCAGAGTTTTGCAGTAAGAAATTTGAAGAATTTTGTAAGAAGTGTGGTATATCACGGCAGAAGACTACTCCATATACACCTCAACAAAATGGAGTTGCAGAAAGAATGAATAAGACGTTGATGGAAAGGGCAAGAAGCATGCTCAGTGGTGTTGGGTTAGGACATGAATTTTGGGCAGAGGCAGTGGACACTGCATGTTACCTGGTCAATAGGTCATCTTCATCAGCGTTGGAGGATAAGACTCCACAAGAGGTATGGACTGGTAAGAAACCCTCTCTTTCACATATAAGGGTATTTGGATGTGATGTATATGTACATGTTCCAAAGGAGAAACAAAACAATTTGGATAGTAAATATGAAAAGTGCATCTTTATTGTGTATAAGGATGGTTTAAAGGGTTATAAGCTTTGGAATCCAGTCACACGGAAGGTTGTGTGCAATTGAGATGTGGTGTTCAGAGAGGTGAAAGATGTTATCAAACATGAAGTCCAACAAAAGGAACCTGAGAAGATACAGTTTGAGCTAAAGGAGAAAGAATAAAACTCTACAGCAGAGGAAGAATCAAACTCTACAGCAGAGCCACAAAATTCGGTTGTGAGAAGATCAGTTCGAGAAAGAAGGCAGCCTGAAAGGTATAGTGCATTTGCTTTCTGTTCAAATTTTTCTTTATCTATGACTGACAATGATCCCAGAACTATGAAGGAAGCAGTAGATTCAAAGGATGGAAAACTCTGGAAAGAGGCCATGGTTGATGAAATCACATCTTTGCACAAATGAGGCTTGGGATTTGGTGGAGTTGTCTGCTGGAAGGAAACCCATTGGCAGCAAATGGGTGTTCAAGAAGAAGACAAATGCAGAAGGGAAGGTGGAGAAATACAAAGCTCGGTTGGTAGCAAAAGGTTATTCCCAGGTGCTGGAAATTGATTTTGGTGATATTTTTTCTCCTGTTGCCAAGGTAACTTCTATTAGATTACTTTTATTTGTTGCTGCTGCTTTTGATTTTGAGGTAGAATAGATGG
>APFE030878771.1:0-15197 GCA_000404065.3 Pinus taeda
TATATTAATTTTGTCTAATCAATTCTAAGTTAAAATTTTGAGGCCTTTTATTGAAATCTAAGGCGTTGTTGAGTTCAATTGCAATGAATTTCACTATATGTACAGTCTATGAGATATTTTTGTATCAAATTTATGCAAATGACAAATGCATTCACATTTATTTCTTTAGGAATGGAATTTAAAGGATACAAATAAAAATATATTGAAACCATTATACAAATATTAATTCTTTATCTAACCTCATTATTCATGAAAATCCCCCTTTGAATGAATGCGAGATATGCAAGACACCTTCCATGTGATTTGGAAGCGAATGGTAATACAATATAAAAATATATTTTTTGATATTATTGACAAATTAATAAATATATTTTAGGAAAAACATTAAAATAAATGGAAATATAATAAAATAGATATACATTGAATGAGAAAGGTAATACTTTTAATTAACAAGGAGATAATTGTTCAACATTACACCTTGTTTACGATAGGTAACACCGACATCACCTCCTATTGCAACTCTTCTGCTAAAAATGATCATATTTTTATTATATATGAACAATGACAACTCCTTAGTTCTCCTTCTTATCAAAAGAAGCCATGGAGGTGAGATAAACTTGGACATGCATAAAAAACATTAAAGAAATAAAAGAAGAGTACAATGTTTCTTTTACTAAATTATATAATATAATTACTTTTATGCATCCTAAATTGTCTTTCATCATTTCAAATAAAAAAGTATTGTTAAATGTACATGCCCTTAGAATTGAGGATTTTCATGAGTACTATGTCACAAAGCCTCACAACATGCAAACATTAAACGACCCACAACTTTATTCCTTGTTAGTTATTCCCCATATTTTAGTTTTATTGAAGAATGTCTCATGTTATCTTCTCCTTTCATCACTTAATTCTTTTGTATATTTTGCACAACTATGACATGTTTTTTCTTTCTCCTCAAATGGTTCTATCTAGTAGCAAAAGTTTGATGGAAATTTATTTTAAAGCTTATAAACCTTGCCTATCATTAGTACTCCCTAATATCCACAATGTTAAATGCTTAATGATATTTTCGTAAAAATTTTCAGAGTTCTAATTATTTTTAAGTTAAAATAATTTTAAAGTATAAAATTTGAGAAAATAAATTTAAAAAAATGTCAAAATTGACAACTATTTTTATTTTTTATTTTGAAAAACCTTAGAATATTACCCCCAATAAATTTCTCTACTACGTGGAAAATTATTAGGCTTATTTACATTGGAACATTGTTTATTCTACCAAGAGCTCATAGACTACCCGTCAATATTATCTCATTTTTCGCTTTACTTAGTCATGCCCCTTCCTCGTCAAGGGTGATTTAACACCCAGAGGATGATAGAAACTATACCTAACCACTTTAACCATTAAATATGTTAGTTGAGTACCCTACTAAATATATGTGGGATTTTCCACTTTCTTATTTATATGGGTCTATAACTATGCAGAATCATTTGCCACTTGCTCCTTGTTCACAATCGCTAGCAAAGGCCGCTTCATTCATGTAGAAAATTTGGACATATATATTTTGGTTTGTGCGGTCCTATGCATTTTAATTATGATAATGAAAATAAATGTACGAAATATTATGTTGATGATTACACTGGAATGTGTTGGGTGTACTTACTAAAAAGTAAATCTCAAGCTTTCAAAACATTTAAGGACTTTCATGTATGGTTTGAATATGAAGCATGATCACACATTGTCTCTCTTCATACCATTAATGGAATATAATGTAATCTAATGAATATGAAAAATATATTTGCAATCACGGGATTCAACATAAGGGCATAGTTCCATACAATTCTAAACAAAACTAAGTGGCGGAAAGAATGAACATTACTCTATTGAATATAGTTCTCTCAATGAGGTTTTTCAAAAATAGAACATTGATGTTTCGGAATTATGTGATCATATTTGAAATGTATGTGAAAAACTTATGTCCATCTCACACTCTTAGAAAAAGTGTCCTTGTAAAATGTGGTATGGATGAAATCCTTCGATAAGCCATCACAATGTCTTTGGTTCCTCTACATTCACTTATGTTTGTTATAGTATAGCCATTATTGGGTATATCACTATAAGTTATCACTTCTTACTTTGTGGTTGTGATGTATCATAAGTTGGTTACAGTTTCCTCAAAGGATATGAGGGTAATTTCTACTTTTTTCAGTGATTTCGAAATGAACTACCCTTCATACATGGAGTTCCTTCCAATATTGTACAATCTTTCTAGAATTTTCATTCTATGATTAAACCGCAACTTGATTCTCATCTCGATATAATTTCTCTTTATACAATCATATATGTACAATCCTAATGTTCTTTCATTTACAACAAAGCAACGGATTGAAGGATGTCATCTATATTACTAAGGTTATACTCTAGTTATCTCAAAACCTTCTATAATGTTCTTTGCCTAATTAATTTAAAGTGATTCCAATTCAAACAAAGGAATTCCTTTCTTGTGTGTGTATATTAGTCTATGACCAACTTGGGTTATCTTTTGACATTGTTTTGGGGTCAAAATTCATGCAAGTTTTTTTGCCTATGCTTTAGTCTTCAAGTACTTATCAAATGTTTCCTCTTTACAGGGTTTTGATGTCGGTTTCCATTTTCACTTGATGTTGGCTACAAGGAAATTTGATGTTGTTTGAGTTTAGAGAAAACCCTTATATAGCTAGTGCTTTTCCCAAAATGCACGACGCTAAAAAAATGCATGTATATCGATTTCAATTCAACGGATTTACCCTCTCTTCATTAATGAAAATATTTGATTATGATAAAATAATTTTGGTTGTCTTATGGCCCCAATAGTGTAAATATTTCTTTTTATTCATAAGGACAATTCATACAATGTATTTACTTCTTACTATGTTTAATGAAGTGATTCCATCAAAAGTTTACAATACTATAATATTTTTTCTATTTATATTATGAGTACACATTAGACATTCATGTCAACTCTATATGATTACTCAAAATAATAATTATTCAAAATATGTGGAATACCAAAATAATAAACAAGGCCATATATGATTCCTAATATCCTATGTTTCTCAAGTAAACGTAAAAGAAGAAGAACATAAGGCTTCTTATTCAAGAAACAATGTTAAATTTAACCCAACGTTTTTTAAATCAATGATAATTAGATGAAACTAGTTATTCCCAAACAAATGGTTCATTGAAAAATGAAACAAGAACTATAAGTGTTTAACAGACAAGCAAAAGGTTTAAACAAAATAAACGCAAAATTTTTATCTTGATAAATCCTTCAAATTCTTGGCCAAGATATCAGATCTAAACATAAAAGAAATTTCATGTACTTGAATGACTATATTTGTGAATATGGAAATATTTATAAATGAATTACTTATCATTTAATAGTAGGATATTATGTATGTGAAGAGATATGTTCTGGATTAATAAAAATGTAGCCTTCATTTCCAAGAGTGGAGAAGAGAGTGACAATTTAATATTTGAATATAAGACATCAATCTTAAATTAACTTCCATATCTCCACATCCACCACCACCACCATCATCTAATCGCCCACATCAACCTCCTCCTCATCATCATCCATAGCCTCCTCCTCCTCCACCTCCTCCTCATCCTCCTCCTTTCCTCCACCTCCAGCTCCTCCACCATCTTCGCCTCCTCCTCCTACTATTCCAACATCTCCTGCAACTCCACCTCCACCTCCTTCTCCTTCTCCACCTCCACCACCTCCTCCTCCTCCACCACCTCCTCTTTCCCCACCTTGAAATCCAACTCTTCCTCTCCCTCCTCCTCAGCCTCCACCTCCTCCTCCTCCACCTCCTCCATCGACTCATTCACCACCAGCTCCTCCTCCTCCTCCTCCTCCTGCTCCTCCTCCACTTACACCTTTCTCTCCTCCTTCTCCTCATCATCCACCACCACCTCCAACTCCACCTCCACCTCCTCCAACCCCTTCTCCTTTTCCTCCTTCTCCTCCTCCACCTCCAACTCCACCTCCTCCACGACCTCCTCCTCCTCCTCTACTTCCTCCACCTCCTTCTCCAGCTAAACCTCCACCCCCAAATTCACCTCCTTCTCCACCTCAACCTCCACGTCCACCTTCACCTCATCCTCCACTCATCCTCCGCCTCCACATCCACCTTCACTTCAACATCCTCCTCCTCTTGCTCCTATTCAACCTCATCCCCCTCCTCCACACCCTTGTCATCCTCCTCCTTCACATTTTCCTCGTCCACCTCTACCTATACCTCCACCACCACCTCCACCTCCTCCTCAAATACCTTAGCCTCCTCATCCTCCTCCTCTTCTACATCCACCAACACCACCACCACCACCACCTCCTCCTCCTTCTCCTACTCCTCTGCCTCCTTCTCTTCCTCCTCCTCCTCCTCCTCATCCTCCACCACCACCACCACCACCTCTTCCTCTGCCTCTGCCTCCACCTCTTCCTACTCATCCTCTGCCTCCACATCCTCCACTGCTCGTGCCTCCTTCCATGCCTCCTCCTGCTCCATCTCCTCCTCTGCCTCCTCCTTTACCTTCTACCTCTCCTTCACCGCCACTGCTGCCACCTTCGCTAACAGGGAGCTTGGATTACATTACCCCTTATTAACAAGGAGTGACAATTTTGTTTTTCTATTTCATGTGTCATGCACTAAACCAGGACTAAAAATCGTAAGTCTAGGTGAAGGCCATGAAGACAAATCTAAGCACAACATTCTTGTATTTACTTTGGAAGAAATAATGGAGGATTAGTTAATCATCTGGCATCCGAGGCTCTTTGAGGATATGTAGGTCATCCAAGACGAGAGTAGGAAAGAGGATCTATATTATTTTGGGGTTATGAACCAAAGATAAGAATAGTCCTATAAGGTCATACTCAGTGAACACCTCGATGGGTATGTACCTTGAGAGACAATGATTAACGTGTCTATGATCATTGGTCTTTCGAACATTGTGCTCTGATATAATGAGAGAGAGTTTTTGGTCAAGGCCTTACTATGGAAACAATGTTGGTTACTATGATGCTATACATATTGATTACCAATCCGATTCTTCTTATGATAAATTGTTTAGATTGATAATGACCAAGTACCATTATAAATACCTTCGTAGTTAAGAGGGAGTGTTGAATAAAATGTAACTAGGTTTAGTATTTAAAAAAGTAATTTTGATCTTTGTACTTGTCATGAGGTTTTAGGGTTTAGGGTTTAGGCTTTATAAAATGTTTAGGATTTAGGGTTTAGGGTTTGGGGTTTAGAGTTTAGGGTTTAGGGTTTATAACACTTCAGTAAATGCTTTTAATAAACAATTAAATAAAAGTTGTGGATTGTTTTTTAAAATGTTGTAAAATTCTTAGTGTTTACAGTCTAGAGTTAATGGTTTGAGATTTATAATTTGGGATTTAGGGTTTAGGGTTTTGAATTTAGGGTTTATAACACTTTCGTAAAAGCTTTTGATAAACACTTAAATAAATTTTACAAAATGCTTTTTAAAATGTTATAAAATGCTTCTCATTTATGGTTTAGGGTTTTAGGCTTGGGCTTTAGGGTTTAGGGTTTGGGGTTAAGGGTGTAGGGGTTTAGGGTTTGAGGTTTAGGGCTTAGGGTTTAGGGTAGAGTGTTTAAGGTTTATAAAATGCTTAGTGTTTAGGGTTGATGGTTTAGATTTTAAGGTTCATAACACTTTGGTAAATGTTTTTAATAAACACTTAAATGAAAGTTACAAAACACTTTTTAAAATGTTATAAAATGATTAGGATATAGGGTTTAGGGTTTATGGCTTATAACACTTTAGTAAATCATTTTAACAAATACTTAAATAAAAGTTAAAAACCATTTTTAAAATGGTATAAAATGTTGAGGGTTTATGGTTAGGGTTTTAGGGTTTAGGGTTTAGGGTTTTAAGTCTAGGGTTTAGGGTTTAGAGTTTAGGGTGTAGGGATTATAACACTTTAGTAAATTCTTTTAGTAAACATTTAAATAAAATTTATAAAACAGTTTATAAAATGGTATAAAATACTTAGAGTTTAGGGTTTATAGTTTAGGGTTTAGGGTCATGGGTTTATGGTTTAGAGTTTAGGGTTTAGGGTTTAGGGTTTATATTTTAGGGTTTAGAATTTAGGGTTTTGGATTTAGAGTTTGGGGTTTAGCATATAGCATTTAGGGTTACACGTTTGTAGTTTAGGCTTTAGGGATTAGGTTTTAGGGTTTGGGGCTTATAACAGTTTATAAATTTTTTAGGGTTTATGTTTTAGTATTTTCAGTTTAGGGTACATGGTTTCGGGTTTATAACACCTTAGTAATTGTGTTAATAAACACTTAAATGAAAGTTACAAAACAATTTTTAAACTGTTATAAAATGCTTAGGGTTTAGTCTTTAGGATTTGGGGTTTAGGGTTTATGGTTTAGGGTTTGTGGTTTAGGGTTAAGGGTTTAGGGTTTAGGGTGTAGGGATGAACAGCCCCACCTTAAGGAGGTTTCTGCTGCTACATATTACACAATGCATTCATCCATTGGAGCCTTGAGGAGTTATGAAGAAAATAAATAAAAGGAAAAAGGTTTATGAAGAAGGGTATCTCATGCACCACATTTTTCTCCCTCCTACACTCACATACGTAGGTGTGGTCATCCCTTATAATAGATACTCATAAAATTCTTGGGGTTTATCATTTGGAGATAAGGGTTTGGAGTTTAGGGTTTAGGATTTAGGGTTTATAGCATTTTAGAAAATTATTTTAATAACTACTTAAATAAAAGTTACAAATCATCTTTAAAATGTTGTAAAATTCTTATGCTTTAGCATTTAGGGTTTAGGGTTTATAACACTTTAGTAAATGTTTTTACTATAAACTTAAATAAAAAGTTAGAAGACCTTTTTTAAAATGTTATAAATTTCTTAGGGTTCAAGGTAAGGGTCTAAGCTTTATAATACTTTAGTAAATCCTCTTAATCAACACTTAAATAAAAGTTATATTTTTTTTTCAAGACGTTATAAAATTCTTAGGGTTTAGGGTTTAGGGTTTATGGTTTGGAGTTTGGTGTTAGAGTTTAGCGTTTAGGGTTGTTAACACTTTAGTAAATGAATTTAATAAAACTTAAATAGAAGATATAGTATGTGTTTTAAAATGTTATAAAATTATTAGGGTTTAACATTTAGGGTTTATGGTTTAGGGTTTACAGTTTAGGGTTTATCATTTAGGGTCTCAGTTTTAGAGTTTAGGGGTTAGGGTTTAGGGTTTGTGGTTTATAGTTTAGTGTTGAGGGTTTACAACACTTTAGTAAATTCTTTAAATAAACACTCAAATGAAAATTACAAAAAGATTTTAAAAATGCTATAAATTGCTTAGGGTTTAGGGTTTAATGTTCACAATTTAAAGTTTAGGGTTTAAGGTTTCAGGTTTAGGGTTTATGATTTGGGGTTTAGGTTTTGGGTTTAGAGGTTAGGGTTTAAGGTTTATAATACTCTAGTAAATGCTTTTAATAAAAACTTAAATAAAAGTTTTAAAATACTTTTTTAAAATGTTATAAAATTATTAGGGTTTAGGGTTTGGGGTTTGGGATTTAGGGTTTAGGGTTTAAGGTTTGGGGCTTTGGGTTAAGGTTTCGCGTTTAGTGATTAGGTTCTACAACATTTTGGTAACTTCTTTCAATAAACATTTAAATAAATGTTAGAAAACAAATTTTAAAATGTTATAAAATGGTTAGGGTTTAGGGTTTACTATTTGGTGTTTGGGGTTTAGGGTTTAGGGTTTAGTTTTTGGGGTTTAGGGTTTACGTTTTGGTGTTTAGGGTTTAGGGTTTAGGGTTTAGGGTTTTGTGTTTATGGTTTACGATTTATAACAGTTTAGTAATTCTTTTAATAAACACTTAAATAAAAATTACATAATTCTTCTTAAATTGTTATAAAATTCTTAGGTTTTATGGTTTAGGGTTTCGGTTTTGGCATTTAGGTTTCAGGGTGTATGGTTTAAGGTTTATAAAAAATTATTAAATTCCCTTAATAAACACTTAACTAAAAGTTACAACATGCTTTTAAAAATGTTATAAAACACCTATGGTTTAGGGTTTAGTTTATAGGGTTTAGGGTTTAGGTTTTAGAACACCTTAGTAAATTCTTTTAATAAACACTTAAATAAAAGTTACAAAGTTACTTTTAATATATCATAAAATTCCTAGGTTTTAGGGTTTAGGGTTTTGGGTTTTGGGTTTAGGGTTTATGTTTCGGGTTTAGGGTTTAGGGTTTATAACAATTTGGTAAATGCTTTTAATAAACACTTTAAAAAAATTAAGAAAACGCTTGTGAAGATGTTATAAAATACTTAGGGTTTAGAGTTTAGGGTTCAGGCTTTAGGGTTTTGGGATTAATATGCTATAAAATGCTTACAGTTTAGGATTTAGGGTTTATAACATTTTAGTAAATTATTTTAATAAAAACTTCAAAAAAAGTTACAAAAAGCTAGCTAAAATGTCATTGAATTCTTAGGGTTTAAAATGCTATAAAATGCTTAAGGTTTAGGATTTAGGGTTCATAAGGATTTAGTACATTCTTTTTATAAACACTTACAAAAATTTACAAAACTCTTTTTAAAATGTTATAAATGCTTACTGTTAATGGTTTAGGTTTTAGGGTTTAGGTCTTATAACACTTGAATAAATTATTTTAATAAACGCTTAAAAAAAGGTTAGAAAACACTTTTTAAAATGTTACAAAATGCGTAGGGTTTAGGGTTTAAAGTGTTATAAAATGCTTATGTTTTAGAGTTTAGGGTTTATAAAAATTTAGTAAAGCATTTTAATAAACACTTAGAAAAATGTCACAAAAAACTTGCTAGAAAGTTATAAAATGCTTAGGGTTTAGGTTTGAGGGACACTTTGGTAAATTCTTTTAATAAACACTTTAAAAAAAGTTACAAAACTCTTGTTAAAAATTTATAAAATTCTTAGGGTGGAGGTTTTAGGGTTTAGGGTTTATAACACTTAAGTAAATGCTTTTAATAAGCACTTAAAAAAAGTTACAAAACGCTTATTAAAATGTTATAAAATGTTTAGGGTTCTAAAATGTTACAAAACGCTCGCTAAATTCTAATAAAATGCTTAGGGTTTAGGGTTTATAAAAATTTAGTAAATTCTTTAAATAAACACTTAAAAAATAAGTTACAAATGCTTCTTAAAATGTTATAAAATAATTAGGGTTTAGGGTTTGGGGTTTAAAATGTTATAAAGTTCTAATGGTTTAGGGATTAGGTTGGGGGTGTGGGTATTAGGGTTTAAGGGTTTATGGTTTATAATGCTTTAATAAATTATTTTAAATAAACACTTATAAAAAAGTAAAAAAATGGTTTTTAGGATTTAGGGCTTTTTGGGGTTTTTTGGGGTTTTTTGGATTGAGGGTTTTTTAAGGGTTTAGGGTTTTTTAGGGTTTAGGGTTTATGTCTTTTTAGGCTTTAGGGTTTTTTATGGTTTATGGTTTTTAAGTGTTCTTAGGGTTTAGGGTTTTTAAGGTTTAGGTTTGGTGTTTAAGGCTAAGGGTTTAGGGATTAGGGGTTTGGGTTTATATAAATTTAGTAAATAGTTATATTAAACACTGAAATTAAAGTTACAAAACACTTTTTAAAATGTTATAAAATCTGTAGGTTTTATGGTTTGGGGTTTACGGCGTAGGGTTTAGGTTTTGGGGTTTAGGGTTTAGAGTTTATAAGACCTTAGTAAATGCTTTCAAGCTTTATGATTTAGGGTTTAGGGTTTATAAGACCTTAGTAAATGGTTTTAGGGTTTATCCTTTAGGCTTTAAGAATTAGGATATAGGATTTGGGATTTGGGGTTTCGGGTTTAGGTTTTATAAGACTTTGGTAAATTATTTTAATAAACACTTACATAAAAGTTAAGGGTTCAGGTTAAGTGTTTAGGTTAAGGGCTTAGATTTTAGCGTTTATGGTTTAGGGTTTATGGTTTATGATTTATAACACTAATGTTACAAAACGCTTTTTAAAATATAAAAAAATCGCAGTTGGTGTTTAGGGTTCATGGTTTAGGATTTATAACACTTTAGTAAATTATTTTAATAAACACTTCAATAAAAGTTTAAAATGCTTTTTAAAATTCTATAAAATTATTAGGGTTTAGGTTTTAGTGTTTTAGGGTTTAGGGTTTAGGATTTCAGGCTTATCGTTTAAGGTTTATAAAATAAAAGATACACTTAAATAAAAGCTACAAAACACTCTTTAAAATGTTATAAATTAATTGGGGTTTAGGTTTTAGGGATTAGGGTTTAAAGCTACAAAACACTTTTTAAAATGTTATGAAATGCTTAGGGTTTAGGTTTTAGGGTATAAGGTATATGGTTTAGGGTTTGGGGTTTAGTGTTTAAGGTTTAAGGTTTATAACACTTTAGTAAATTGTTTTAATAAACACTTAAATAAAAGTTACAAAACACTTTTTGAAATGTTATAAAAGGCTTAGGGTTTAGCGTTTAGGGTTTAGGTTTTTCGGTTTAGGGTTTAGCTTTTATGGTTTAGGGTTTATAAGGCTTTATTAAATTCTTATAATAAACACTTAAATAAAATTTAAAAAACACTTTTTAAAATGTTATAAATTGCTTAGGGTTTAGGGTTAAGAGTCTAGTGTTTATAATAATTTAGTAAATCCTCTTGATAAACACTTAAATAAAAGTTAAAAAAAATTTTAAGATGTTATAAAGTGCTTAGAGTTTAGGGTTTTCGGTTATGGTTTAGGTTTAGGGTTTTATAACACTTTAGTAAATGACTTTAATAAACACTTAAATTAGAATTTAAAATATTCCTTTTTATGTTATAAAAATTATTAGGGTTTAGCAATTTAGGGGTTTAGGGTTTTAGGGTTTACAGTTTAGGTTTAGGTTTTAGATTTAGATTTTAGTGTTTAGGGTTTAGGTTTTAGGGTTTAGGGTTTACGGTTGAGGGTTTGTGGTTTACAGTTTAGGGTTAAGGGCTTTTAACACTTTAGTAAATCCTTTTAATACACACTTAAATAAAAATTACAAAATGATTTTTAAAATGTTATACAATTCTTAGGGTTTAGGGTTTAATGTTCGGAGTTTTGGGTTTAGGGTTTAAGGTTTATGTTTTAGGGTTTATGGTTTTCGTTTTAGGGTTTGGGGTTTAGAGTCTAGGGTTTAGAGTTTATAAGACTTTATTAAATTCTTTTAAAAAGAACTTAAATAAAAGTTTCAAAATAATACTTAAAATGTTATAAAATGATTAGGTTTTAGGGTTCATGGTTTAGGATTTAGGGTTTACGGTTTATGGTTTAGGGTTTAAGATTTAGGATTTTGGGTTTAAGTTTAGGGTTAAGTGTTTAGGGTCTAGAACATTTTGGTAAACACTTTTAATAAACACTTAAATAAAATTTACAAAACAGTTTTTAAAATGTTATAAAAGGTTTAGGGTTTAGGGTTTGGGATGTGGGGTTTAGGGTTTAGGGTTTAGGTTTTGGGGTTTAGGGTTTATGTTTTTATATTTATGGTTTAGGGTTTTGTCTTCATGGCTTAGGGTTTATAAAACATTAGTAAATACTTTTAATAAACACTTAAATAAAAGTTACAAAATTCTTCTTAAATTGTTATAATATTCTTAGGGTTTATGGTTTAGGGTTTAGGATTTAGGTTTTGGGGTTTTGGTTTTAGGGTATATGGTTTAAGGTTTATAAAAATTTAGTAAATTGCTTTAATAAACACTTAAATGAAAGTTATGAAATGTTGTTAAAAAAGTTATAAATTGCCTACAGTTTAGGGTTTAGTTTATAGGGATTAGGGTTTATTGTTTAGGTTTTAGGGCTTAGGGTTTGGGGTTTAGGGTTTAGGGTTTAGTGTTTATAAAACTTTATTAAGTGGTTTTAATAAAAACTTTAAAAAGGTTAGAAACAATTTTGAAAATGTTTTTAAATGATTAGGGTTTAGAGTTTAGGTTTTGGGGTTTAGGTTTTAGGGTTGCAGTTGTCTATAATGCGATTTTTTGAAAGCTTTTCCGTTGGGTTTTTCTGGTCAAAATCCGGCAGTAATTTATTGGAATCGCAAGTTTGATAGCTAGTTTCTGCACAATCAAAGCGTCCTAGGAGTTGTTCAGGGTGCTGAATCCAAATATGAAGTTAAAAAACCATTTTAACTGCAACAAATCAAGATTTAACCTCAGTTTCTTCCGCCGGATTCCGTCACCGGAATCTCCAAAAAGTCGCATTATAGACAACTCCTTTAGGGTTTATGGTTTAGGTTTTATAACACCTTAGTAAATGCTTTTAATAAACACTTTAACAAAATTAAGAAAACGCTTGTTAAAATGTTATAAAATAGTTAGGGTTTAGAGTTTAGGCTTTAGGATTTAGGGTTTTCGGTTTAAAATGTTATAAAACGCTTACGATTTAGGATTTAGGGTTTATAACATTTTAGTAAATTATTTTAATAAAAAGTTCCAAAAAAGCTACAGAAATCTTGTTAAAATGTCATTGAATGCTTAGGGTTTATGTTTGGGGATTGGGGTTTAGGGTTTTGTTTTTGCTTTAGGTTTGGGTTTAGGGGTTTAGGGATTATGTTTTTGTGTTTAGGGTTTAGGTTTTTGTGCTTATAGTTTAGGGTTTATAACACTTTAGTAAATTATTTTAATAAACACTTAAATAAAAGTTACAAAATGCTTCTTGAATTGTTATAAAATTCTTAGGGTTTATGGTTTAAGCTTTACTCTTAGGGTTTGGGGTTTAGAGTTTACGTTTTGGGTTTTCTGTTTTAGGATGTATGGTTTAATGTTTATAACAATTTAGTAAATGCTTTTAATAAACACTTAAATAAAAGTTACAAAACACTTTTAAAAATGTTATAAAATACTTATGGTTTAGGGTTTAGTTTATAGGGTTTAGGGTTTAGAGTTTAGGGATTAGGGATTAAAAAACTTTTTTAAGTGATTTTAATAAAAACTTAAAAAGGGTTAAAAAACACATTTTAAAATGTTATTAAATGATTAGGGTTTAGGATTTAGGTTTGATGGTTTAGGTTTTATAACAGCTTAGTAAATTCTTTTAATAAACACATAAATAAATGTTACACAATTATTTTTAATAGATCATAAAATTCTTAGGCGTTAGGGTTTAGGGTTTGGTGTTTGGGGTTTAGGGTTTAGTGTTTAGTGTTTAGGGTTTAGGGTTTATAACGCTTTATTATATTATTTTAATAAACACTTAAATAAAAGCTACAAAACTCTCGTTAAAATGTTATAAAATGCTTAGGGTTTAGCATTTATGGTTTAGGGTTATAAAACTTTGTTAAAGGCTTTCAATAAACACTCAAAAAGTTACAAAATGTACTTTAAAATGTCATAAAATTATTAGTGTCTACGGATAGGGTTTAGGGTTTAGGGTTTGGGATTTATAGCACTTTGATAAATTCTTTGAATAAGAACATAAACAAAAGTTACAAAGGACTTGTTGAAATGTTATAAAGCGCTTAGGCTTTAGGGTTTAGGATTTAAAATTCTATAAAATGCTCATGCTTTAACTTTTAGGGTTTATAACACATTAGTAAATCCTTTTAATAAACACTTCAAAAAAAGTAAGAAAATGTTTGTTAAAATATTATAAAATACTTAGGGTTTAAAGTTTAGGCTTCAGGGTTTATGGTTTTGAGTTAAAATGTTATAAAATGGTTATGGTTTAGGATTTAGGTTTTATAACATTTTAGTAAATTCTTTTAATAAACACTTCAAAACAATTTACAAAAAGCTTCTTAAAATGTCATTGAATGCTTAGGGTTTAGGTTTAGGGTTTAAAATGTTATAAAATTCTTAAGGTTTAGGGCATATGGTTCATAGGACTTTAGTAATTTATTTTTATAAACACTTAAAAAAAGTTAAAAAATGCTTTTTAAAATGTTATAAAATTCTTAGTGTTTAGGGTTTAGGGTTTAGGGTTTAAGGTTTAGGTCTTAGAACACTACAATAAATTCTTTTAATAAACACTTAGAAAAAGGTTACAAAACACTTTTTAAAATGTTATAAAATTCTGAGGGTTTAGGGTTTAAAATTTATAAAATGCTCAGGGTTTAGGGTTTAGAATGCTATAAAATGCTTAGGGTTTAGGTTTGAGGGACACTTCTATAAATTCTTTTAATAAACACTTAAAAAAAGTTACAAAACTCTTGTTAAAATTTTATAAAATTCCTAGGGTGTAGGTTTTAGGGTTTAGGGTTTATAACACTTTCGTAAATGCTTTTAATAAACACTTATAAAAAGTTACAAAACACTTATTTAAATGTTATAAAATATTTAGGGTTTAGGGTTTCAAAGTGTTACAAAATGCTTGCTAAATTGTAATAAAATTCTTAGGGTTTAGACAATTTAGTAAATTCTTTACATAAACACTTAAAAAAAACTTACAAACGCTTTAAAAAATCTTATAAAATACATAGTGTTTAGGGTTTGGGGTTTAAAAAGATATAAAGTGCTTTCGGTTTATGGTTTAGGGTTTAGGTTTGCGGTGTGGGTATCAGGGTTTAGGGTTTATGTTTTATAATGCTTTGATAAATTCTTTTAATAAACACTTATAAAAAAGCTAAAAAACAATTTTTATGGTTTAGGGTCTTTTTGGTTTTTAGGGTTTAGGGTTTGGGGTTTGGGGTTTAGGGTTAAGGGTTTAGGGATTAGGGTTTTAGGGTTTATAGAAATTTACTAAATGGTTTTAGTAAACACTTAAATAAAAGCTACAAAAAAAAATTAGAATGCTATAAAATCCTTCGGTTTTAGGGTTTCGGGTTTAGGGCTTACACTTTACTGTTTAGGTTTTGGAGTTTAGGGTTTAGAGTTTATAACACCTTAGAAAATTATTTCAAGCTTTAGGCCTTAGGGTTGAGGGTTTATAAGACCTTATTAAATTATTTTAGGGTTTATCCTTTAGGATTTAAACATTGCGATATAGGGTTTGGGGTGTAGGGTTTGGGGTTTAGGTTTTCTAACAATTTAGTAAATTCTTTTAATGATCACTTAGATGCTTCTTGAATTGTTATAAAATTCCTAGGGTTTATGGTTTAGGTTTTACTTCTTTGGTTTTGGGGTTTAGAGTTTAGGTTTTGGGTTTTAGGTTTTAGGATGTATAGTTTAATGTTTATAACAATTTAGTAAATTCTTTTAATAAACACTTAAATA